>PVJX010002592.1:0-125556 GCA_004027295.1 Dolichotis patagonum | reverse complement strand
TCACTGTTTGAATGTCTACTTTACATACTTTAACTTTGTAATTTAAACAACTATTTCCAAGAAGTCAGTATGTAATTAGTCAAGTAATAATTTCTTAGGTTTTATTGTTGTACTTTTCCTTTTTTCCTTGGAATACTGTATGGTTGCTACCCTTTATTCTGTTTTATTTTGTTTTGTTTTTTCCTCTTTAAATAAAATTCTAAGAAAAAATAAATAAATCTCTCCCACTCTACATTGAGGGCATTGAATATTGCATCCCAGCAATCATAAAGCAACTAAGACATCAGGTAAGGAGCTCTTGAGAGAGCAGAGCATGAATCTCATGTGCAGTGGAAACTCCAGGAAGTCAGCGATAGCAGAAACATAAAATGTCTCCTGCAAAAAGAAAGCTGCATAAACTAGCTTAAGAGAGATGCCATGTGGGCAGCAACTAGCACCAGAGCAAGGAGCTGCTCAAGTCCTCTGAAATACACACCTTGCTGCCGTCTTTCAAATTCCCAGCATCAAGCCACAGGATTTAATGTTTGCCATGCTGTGTTTCTGCCTTGTTTCAGTCCCATTTTTTTCTATACCTCATTCCTCCCATTTTCAATGGGAATGTTTACCTTGTGTCATTGTGTCACATGTCTTGTGTCATTGGAATCATGTAATTTGGTTTATATTTTTTCAGGTTTTTATAGCTACAAGTTTACCTTGAGTTCCAGGAAAGACTTTGATTTGGACTTTTAAGCAATCCTGAGACTATTGAGACTTCAGGAAGGATATTATTATGTTTCATTTGTAAGTGGATCAGTTGTATCATGTTAGGCAAGATTATGAACTGTTATTTATTTGGAGATTGTATGTAATTTAAAAGCACATATTTCAGTATTAAGTTCACAAGTTGTAGTCTATGGTAGCTAAGTTTAATTGTGCAAATTTAAATAGAATGGGGAGTACCTAGGAGATTAATGAAGCAGACTGATAGATGGAAAATAAAGGCATGACTTGGGTACCACACTTTCCTCTTCAGCACCATTATCTAGTCTACTTCATGGCTTCCATTAACTGAACATCTTTGCACTGCATGCCTTCTTCCTTGGAGTGAGCTAACCATGAACTGAGTCCTATTAAACAATGAGTCAAGTTTAAGCCTCTTCTCCTCTAGGTTGTAGGCATTAGGTATTCTGTTCGAGTGACAGGAAAGCTGACTAGTATAAATACATGTTTTTATTTAATTCTCTTCTGACACTTGAAGTATCTTAAGACAGGAATGAAGCCTCAAGAAAATAATGAGCCCTATCAAAAATAAGGAAGAACAAGTCAAAGCATTAGCAGAGAGTTATTGATTCTATAATACCATTAAATTTTTGTGAGTACAAATAACATTATGATAAAATAAGCACTTGATTTTCAAATATTCATAGATATTAATATTCTGGATAGACTATAAATCACTAAAAGTGGTACTGTATATTTAGTAACTTTTGACATCATTGTAATTCATTAATCAGTTGTTAACAATAGGGTCTGCAAATTTTTTATTTAAAAAAATAAAATTTTATCTTTGAAAGATTAAGCAACTCTTATTCACTCTCCAAAGAGTGACTTATATCTTTGGTATATAGAGTTACTTGTTTGAGGAAATCTGAAGTTAATAAAGCAGAAATTTATTGTTTGACTTTGAATGTAAAGCAAAAAGATCGGAGGTGGAGATGTTTTCCTTTGATACAGTCCACAGTATAAAATTTACATGCCGAGACAGGAAAACTGTTAGCAGGAGTTTCAAAGAAGTTCCCAGAACATCAGGCCTCAGTCAAAGGTTAGAGTCATTTTGAGAGATTACAATGCTTTGCGTGTTTAAATAGGGCAGAGGGTAAGCAGATTAGATGGAAAGTACCAAGACTACCATGGCCTTCTCAGTGTGCGTCTCCTGGGGAGACCATGAAGTTTGCCAGCTGTTCACATTACTTTTAAACAAGTTCTTCACTTGAAACCTGTGGATTATATGCTTCATTTTGCTTGTGAAATCATCTGTTAGAAACAGTACTGAAAATGGATTATTGCCTTTTCACTCCACATGAACACACTGATCATTTTATAGAAATTAGCTGACTGTAAGCATAAAATGATTTTCTGAAAGTATTTTGCTTAGTTTAAGTACCAGTAGATGATGTTGCTTTTACTGTTACTTCAGTGGAAAGTCAAAGGGGTTTAACTAAATGTTTTCCTAATAAATTACATAGGAGATATGTAACTGCTCAGTGGAAAAATCTAAAATGAGCCATTAGCAAAAGCACTGTTTATTAAAAATGACATTTCCCTGGAAGCCTGTTGTTAGTATCCACATAAACTTTTTATACTATTTCTACTATTTCTAGTATTTTTCCCCCTTGACATGGAAATCAGTTAACACCTCATAGCTTCTGATTTCATTTTGTAAAACTTTCTTTGTTAACATATCCAGGTATCTTATAAACCTTTCCATTGGCATTGAAATTTAATTAAGTATTGTCAGTTGGGCTTTGCTTTGACTTTGATTATTTGAATTCGAGCTGCCTTTAGGTAGAAAAATACGGAAGTCTATTACTCACTATTTCACATCTGTTGCAGTTTAAAAGACTGAGTTACCAAGAGTTTTATGAAGCATCACTTCGTAATGACTCAGGAAATGATTAGTCAGTGCATTTTAAGCTCAAAGTAAAGGGCACCCTCTGTTGTCCACCTTGCTGTGGTATTTCCCAGGTCTTTCTTCAAGGTACAGAATCAAGCTATGAGTTCGAAATGTCTTCTTAAAGGGGCATTGACAACTGATAAATAATACACATAACATAATCTGATTTGCTAGTTAAAGTGTTCAAGTACAGTGATACATTGATCTAAAATAATACAGTCTGATGCTGATTAACAACAAAACCCCACAAATAACCTCATTTTTGCCTTATATCATTTAATTGGAATTTTCAAAGTCTCCTCATATTTCTATATGATGTTTTTCACCTTTGGACAGTGAAAAGGAGGACAACTGCACAATGCATAGCAAAGATTATGGCAAAATTATTTCTGGTGTCATTATTCAGATTTGAAGTGGAAATGGAGTTTCCAGTGTTTCCTGCAATTTCAAGATGCAATTCTTATTAACATTACCCTATAAAGAGATCATAAAAACTGATGAGTCTATCTTGTAGGTTTAGGTCTTTGGCTTAAAACTGATGTTTCAGGAAATTTGTTTTTTTAATCACTCTACTCATATGAGTCCCATGATCTTACTAACTGTGCCAGTTAATCTTACTTCAATATCTGACTGGATTAAGAGACTCCTGGAGAGGAGATTGCATCTTGGAGATGGTGTGTTCATTGGCGGATCCACCCGTGGATATTCATAGTTGGATTTGCTGTTAGAAGCTGAGGAGCAGTGGAGGGAGGAGTGCCTGTGGGCGGTGTGTACACTGGTGGCCTTCTTTTCCTGTGCACTGCTTCTGGCTGCTGCAATGTGAGTAGCTTTATTCTAGCGCATGCTTCCTCCATGATGTTCCTGCACTTCGTCTGTGATGTTCCTGCCTTGGCGTCTTCATACTATGGACTGAAACCTCTGAATCCATGAGACAAAGTACAACAGTCTTATGCATTTCAGTCCTATTTTGTTAAACTCCCAGAAGTTCATCCTTATTTTACAGAATCTTCACAGGCATACTGTCAGATAGGTACTATGTGTAGCACACAGCATGTCTAAGTCAAATTCATTGCCTTTATCTGAAAGGTTTCTCAGGTGTGATTCCTTTAGCAAGACAGAGATAGTGTTCTGGTTTTCCACTGTGGGGCCATGTAATATCTAGTTTGTGAAATGCAACTGTGTTGGTCATCACTTTTAACTCTTTTCAGCAAACAGCGTTAATGTTTTCAGAGTTAATCATTTTAGTGTACAGTGCTACACATACATGTGCACATGCATATATAACATATATGTTACATAATTACATATTAAAGCTAGAATACCTCACCAACTCAGACTACTGCAAATTTTGGAGTACAAAGATTTTGCTTTATTTATTTTATATTACATCTATTTCCCTTTTCTTTCATATTAAGAAACCTAACTTTTAAGACTATTTGATAATTGAATTTGAACATTTTTCATTTCCTTTACTGCATATCAAACATAAAGCTATCTCAAGGTAACAATTGTTATATTACTAGCCATATGTCAATAACTTTCTTGTCATTTTTGTCTTGTGAAGTTTGTTCTCTGGTAGATTTCTCAGTTAGGGCTCATGAGAACAGTATTTCTGGAATTCTTGCAGCTTGATAATATTGTAAATTTGCCCTTTTTTTCAAAGTTCCTTTGTTTTGTATTCTTTGCTCTGATTATCTTAAATATGTTAATCCATTTACTTTTATCATGAAATTTTGCTGTAGAAGAGTCCAATAATAATCCAATTTTATTTTCTTTATAAGTCACTTGCCCCTAGAATTTTGACTTTTGTTTTTAAGTGCTATAAAATTTTAAAATATATCTGGCAGTTGGGTCATTGTGAGTTAGCATTAATCAGATGTGTTATACACTTTTTAATATGAAGCTTTGTTGTATTTCAGAAAGGTTTTATTAGATTTATAAAATTATATTTTATTTTATTAGATTATAAAATTTCACCTTTTAATTTCCTTGCTTTGAGTTTTCAAATTTGATGTCTCCTGATATGCATTATTTAGACTCCTTCATTTTTAAATATTCATCACTTTTCCTATTTTATTTATTATTTTGTGGTATCAGGAATTGAACTCATAGCCTCACATCTGCTGGGCAGTCACTAGGCCCACTGAGCTATATCCCAACTCCATCTTTTGTATTTAGTAGCAACTTTTCATTTGGTTTAAAATTTTTTCTGTTTCATTTTTGTTTTTTCTTGAAGTTTTGTTTATTACATTTATTTCCTCTCATTTTCCTTACAATCTAGCTTTTATTTCTAAAGTTCAAAAAATTTGTTTCCTGAGTTCTTAATGAATTTGTTTCTTTTGTACTTCATGTAATTTTGACTGTTTTTAGGTTTCATCTCAACAGGTTAACCTAATAGTCTATCTATCTATCTATCTATCTATCTATCCATCTATCATCTATCGCCTATTTCTGATCCTTCTCTTATTTATCTATTTACTACCTATCACCTGTATTTTAAGATACTCACTCATGTGATGTGGAAATCTACAGGGAATGTTGGGAAGCAGAAATTCTCATGAAAGCTGATGTTTCAGTCTGGAGGTAGAATTTTTCCTTTCTCTGGAATCTGTGTTTTCTTAAGGATTTTAATAGATCCTATCAGCCTCTGCTTCACTTAAAATTTACTGATTTAAATGTTACTCATATCTAAAAAATACCTTCAGTAGCAGCATTCACATCAGTATTTGACTAAACAATGGCACCATCGTATAGTGAAGCTGTCATAGTACATGTGCTGAGGAGACCATTGTGAAATGCCTTCCAAATCTGTTACCTCACCATCAATTTTTCCTTGCTGGCTACCAGGCAGGAAGTTAGACTGTGTAGTTCTTGTGATTGTCAGCCATTTATTCCAATCTACTTCAGAGTTGAAATTCATGGGCCAACTTGTCACCTAAATTTGTTGTATGTTTTCCATGTGTTTTTGTTTTTGTTTTATTTTGTTTTGTTTTGTGTTGTGTTGTTAGTTACTGTCTCAAGTTATTCAAGAGCATTTGGGGAGAATCAACCTTTGCAATTTTTTCTGGAATCTTTTTGCTTATTCCTGAGGAAATTGTGTTAATGGTCTTTTATTTGCTTCTTAAGCTATTTAATCTTTATGTGAATTTTTCATTTTAATAATCTTCCCAAATTTAAGAAAGGGTATGTTTAAGATATACATGCACTTCTAGTGCAGAATTTTTAGTTACCATAATATGAATTTATAGCTGTACTTATATTACAAAAGTGTTTGAAAGCAGCAACACAGAATATCAAAATGACAAGGGGACACCTACAGTTCTGAAATTAAATATTCTGTATAATTTATTATCTCTCTCTGGACCTCTTTCTCTGAGTCTATTTTCCTGTATACAAATTAAAAATCTGGTTTTTTAGACTACAAAATTCTTACTTAAAAAGCTAAACCTTCTTGAGTTGGCCCATGTGCCTTGGACTCAACATTCGTGTTTGACATACATTTTTAAATATTTGAAATTAACCTACTTACTTAACTCTGTAGTACAGTTTTTCTTTATCTTTAAAGTGAGACATACTGATACTACTTTCCTAATTTAGCCAATGTAGGGATTAATATTATTAATATAAACTGCTTAAACCATTCAAAAGACTCAGTGAAGATTAGGTAATGTTCATGTATGGGTATCACTTTGATGAAGATTATTATTATTTGAAAGCCAGAATGCAAAACCTAAGTTAATGCTTTCCTTCCCTTAATGATCACCCTTTCTTTTGTACTTGGAAAGTTTCCACAGACTCCTCAGTTTTCCTCCACATAATATGGAAAAACAATACAGTAGATGATTTTAAAGCTCTCATCTTTAATAGTGTAGTTCTTACAAATGATTACATTGTAAGTTTAGAGGCAATTTCAATAGAAAAATTTAAAATGATTGAAACAGTGATATAAAATTATTGAAATACATCTTAATGGTTTTTTTGGTCCTTATATTTCTAACAATTTCCCTATTAAGCCTTGGCTGTCTCATTAAAACTACTTGAGTATTTCTCAGAATTGTAAAGCAGACATAAATTTGTCTGATAAATAGATCTAGGGATGCAGCTTTAAATACTCAGACAAAACAATTTTATCTAGTTTCCTCTAATAGCCCATTAACTTTTGGGAAATTTGTCTTTAGAGATCAGTAAGATTCAGTGAGAAACTCATCAAATGAAGCCACATCTTAACCAATGATTTTTCTTTCTCTTTCTCTCCCTCCCCTCCCCTCCCCTCCTTTTCCCTCCCCTTCCACTCCCTTCTCTTACCTCCCTCTCTTTCCCCTCCTGTTTCTTTTTTGCTGAGGATCTCACATATCTTAGGTAGGTGCTAAACCACGGAACTACATTATCAGTCCCTAGTAAATCTGTATTATTAAAGATGAGTAAATGTTGAAATAAAGATTTTATTTATTAACTAGATTTTTGACTTGGGTACATAGCCAGTAGGTTAGTACCTCTGTTTGTAAATTTTTAGTTGTGTAATGTTCATCTTCTAGTTACTATCATTTACAGAAAAGGAAGGTTATAGAGGGACTCATATAGAATAATAAAGAATGGTCCCAGTTTCACCAGTCAGATCTGCTGAATTTCCCAGGTGAAAATACTGGTACAGATTATCTTTGCATCAAATGGAGCAGATTCTAGGGAATTCTTTTCTCAATTTCTGCAGATGCCTCATTCTTAGGGGAAAAACGTTGTTACATATTAATCACAATGACATTTGTTAGTCTATAGCCTTAATCAATTTCCTACTTAATTACTCTTGCCTCAGCTTTATGAAGCAGTAAAACATTTTTAATAGCTACTGGAACCACCTGTAAGTATATCTGAGTGTGTTAATATAAAAATATTGAGAACATTCACATTTCATGAATTTCATGAGAATTAAATGTAAATACTTGACACTAGAAGACTTTTCCAAAAGTTCTATAACTAAGAAGTAGGAGGAACAGGAACATCTTTTTGGTCATTTAAGTTTTCATACATGCAATGATTCATCTAGTTTTTTAGTGAAAAACTGATTCATTCAGTTTTTCCTGAAAAGCAAGTTTGAAAGAAAAAAAAAGAAGCATCAGTGTAGCTCAATAAACAGTAACTGTTTTTATCACATAAATTATTTTAAATGCAATATTTTTTACTTCTTATGCACATGCCCCTGGAGTCTCCTTGTGCCTGTGCTGTGGAACAAGTGCCCCCAGAGGTCACACGGTACCACATGGATCACTGCACTCAGGCACACCTGGCATTTTCTGGTTGGTCTTAGAGCACTGCAGTGCATGAAAGTAACATTTCCTTGAAAAGCTAAGAATATGAGCTTTTGACCAGACTTGGGTTCCAACAGTACAAAAAGCAAAGGTTTATTTGGTGAAGGAATAAAAGTATCAATAAATCATTTGGCCGGTGGTTAAATTCTAGTTCTCTTCTTTGTAGACTATGTAATATTGAGCAAACTGGAACACTCAGAAGTTATTTATAAGGCAAAGAATAGGTCACAAAACTGTAATGAAGACAAAATATTGTAAGCAAACATCTGAAAAGATGCTGAGCACAAACATTGGTCAATAACTACTTAGGTCTTTTACCTTTCTTGAAGGCAGTTAGACTGTGTCTTAGTTACTTTTCACTCGTCGCTGAGACAAAATACCTGATGCCCAAAGTTGGGAAAGGAAAGGTTTATTTCTTACAGTTTTGGAGGTTTCAGTCCATACTCAGTTGGCTCCAAGGCAGGGTGGCATGGCCGGGCCGCAGTTCATGGTGGCTGCAAACAGCAAGGGGAAACCGGCAAGAGAGAGAGACACACACCCTCTTCCTGCCATTACGTCACATTCTGGCTCCATCCCTTGGGAGGGTGTAGCACTGACACCACCAATTCAAGCACTAGACAATGAATCAATCACAAATGCACAATGCAAATGCATGAAGCCTGGGGGCCACCGACATAAACCATGACAGACTGTTTCAGCAATATACTGTCAAAGATGCTGTCCAACAATACATAACTTTAAATAAGAATACACTCCTTATTTATGCATTAGTGTACAACTAGCCTTCCACCCAAAGATACTCTTGCTAGACCAAACTGAATCTGCAAAATAGCCTGGCATTTATCAGACTCGGTGCTATAAAGTTCTTCAAGAATTTTAAGATTTTAGATGCTTGGAAGTACATTTCTTGAACATCTTTAATAAAATAAATCAATATAACTTCAAGCTATAGTCATGCCAAATAAAATTCATGGGACTAAAAGTGCCTTTTTGTTACATAGATTTTCCTACGTGAAATGAACATAGTGCTGAGCCAGTTCAATTAAGCTCTTTTTCTTGGGTTTAGAATCTATACTTTTTTTGTGCTGGATGAAATCAGATCACTATGGGGGATTAGCAATGACAGGTGACTTTCAGAATAGAAAAAGTGAAATCTGTTCTATGACTGCCTGTTATTTTCTTTCTCATCACATTGACTTTCTATCTTTATTGCTCTATTTTTGACAGCTATTCCTTTGGTCAAACATCTCTCCATTTCTTCTATTTTCTCACCTATTACATAGTAAGCTTAAAATAATAGTACATATTTTTGTACTAAAATCCCACTTCATCTGTTTGTTCTTTACACTTAAACTTTGCACATAGTTTGTTTACCTTTGATGTGTTTCTCTTCCTTCTTGAATTCTGACCTCCAAAATACACCTGATCCTGCATCCTTACATCTCCAGAAAGAGTTGCTCTGATTCGCTCTTCACTCTGTACCTCTTTCTGTTTCCTACAGCTGTGCATTCATATTCATCTGGTAGATGAGTGTAAGATGTGCTATCAAGAGTGCCTGTCAGGGCTGGGGATTTAGCTCAGCAGCATAAGCGCCTGCCTGGCAAGAGTGAGGTAGTAAGTTTGATCCCCGAGAGTACCTTTCAAGAAATAACTCAATACTGCCCTTTCTGGTAGATGCAAAAACCCTGGGCTCAAGCTCCAGTCCTTAAAAAAAGCAAGCAAAGCTAAATAAACAAAAATAATTCATTTGTGGGTAATCTTGTGGATCTTCCAAAAGTACCTGCAAGCTGAATCAATACCACAGGTATGAGGTGCCCCTATGGTGCTCTCCCAGTGCAGGAACTTTCAAGTCCTTTGAATTCAAATGTGTCCTAAGAATTCCAGATGGTATTCTATCATCTAAAACAACACTTACCTTAAACTATTAAAATATTTCAGGAGAACTTTCATAACTCTATGACATAAAATACAAATAATGTACAAGTATGGGGAAAGTGGTTTTTTTTTTTTTTTTGAACCGGAAAACAAACTCAGGATCTTATGCTTGCCAAGCAGGAGCCGTGTCTATGGGAAAGTATTGGCTGTCACAGCAGACTTTTTCAATGCATTTTTGTGAAAATAAAATTAAGCTCTTTTAGTTCCTAAATACCTTGTTGCTTTACTCTGCTGGTGCATATTTCCCAGATTTGCTCCAGTCACTGATGAAATTATCGTATGTGATCTTTGTCTTTCATGGAATGGATGCTAAGAGGGTCTTTTATCTGAAGTCTTCACAACAAAGAAAAAAATGTTAGTTTCTTTCTACTTTTCTTGCATCCAGTTATCTCCTTCATCAAGTTTGTGTGTGCGTGATTATGCATATAAATTTTATGTGGAACTTATGCATTTACTTTATTCCAGAGAAAATTTAGCATGTGCACGTGCGTGTGTGTGTAGTGGTGAATTTCAGAGCACAGGTCTCCCAAATGGCACCTTGACATTAAAAAGAAATACATGCCAGTAGCAAGGAGGCCATTCTTACCTTCCTCTTTCTTTTCTCTCTTAAAGCAGGACATTGAAGAAGAGCTCTCTGACCTCCCCTTGAGAGTTGTCCTCCATGTCCCCAGATGAAAAGAACATCTTTTGAAAATGGAAAGACAGAGAAGAATCTGAACAAACAAAATTTACTGTACTTCCCTCAGTTTGTTATCACTAGATAATATGTTTCAATCCAATCATGCTTTTCTTGACTATCCATTGCTTAATCAAACCTAGCATTGAATTATATGGTTTCTTTGTTACTTCAGTTATTTGTTTCCTAATGGATGCTTCCATCACATAATACCTACATCAACAAACTTGCATACTCTTCTATTAGTAGCATGTTTCTATTATAGGAAACATGTGCCCCCTTTCAGTAGATACACGTGAATTTAATATACTGCATTTGTTTCAATACTTGTCATTGGCTGAGTCCTGGGTTGAGATAAAAATATCATCCAAATAGGCTAAATCACATATATGTGGATTATATATCTTCCTTTGGTAATCAATCAAGGATACTGAATCAGTATGCCAAGGTTCTTCCCAATGAATTAGGGTCAGGGAGTTAGCAGACACTCCTCAAGGGAATGTGCAAACTGTTTTACCCTGGTGTTAATGAAAGAGCTCAGAACATCATTAGTGAGTCTCTATGTAGACAGCTTCTTGGTACATTTATAGTGTCCTTCAGGGAAGACATCAGCAGCATAACTGAGATTATGCTTCCCCTCTTCTTGAGAAATATTTATAGCAGCACAATTTGTAATAGCCAGATCTTGGAAATAACCTAAGTGCCCATCAGCTGAGGAAGAGTGGATAAAAAAGTTGTGGCATTTTTATACAATGGAGTACTACTCAGCTATTAAGAATGATCACATTGAGATATTTATAAATAAATGGATGCAACTTGGGACCATACTCGTAAGTGAAATAAACCAAACTCACATGTATAAATACCATATAGTCTCCCTAGTGTAAGAAATGGTAAAAGCACATAAGATTTTATGGTAATCATGATTCCCAATTACATTGCTTTGAAGCCTTATAATGTTTTCATTCATCAGTTGGAATGGTTTTATTCTGTTTTGTTTGATTTTATTATGTGTGATGGTATGAACAGCTATTTTGAAGAAAACAAGACATTATGGCAGCCATTGCTGATTTAATATCATCTTGTTTTGAAGTCCTACCATGCTTTTGTTCTTCTATTACCATTGATTCTATCATGTTGTGTCTTATTGGATTTTAATATATGTGATAGTATAAACAAAATTGTTATGGAAAATGAGATATTATAGTAGCCATTGTTCATTTTCTGTTACTTGGTTCAGAATACCGTGTAATTCTTTTATTATTTTGAATGGTTTTATACTATTTTGTTATGTTTGATATTATTGTATTTGAAGCCATGCACAACTATTACAAAGAAAGAGACACTCTGGTAGCTACTGTTAATAGCCAGTTGTCTTGTTGTAAAGTGCTGTGTTGCTTATATTGTTCTCTTCTGATCTGCTTTATTCTGTCCTCTTTTGTTTTATTCTCTTTAAAATAAAAAAAGGATAAAAAGAAATAATTCTTTTCTTAAATGAAGAGGTTGGATTTGATACTTACAAATAACCAGAAATTAAGAAAATTGGGTTTAGCAAATGCCTCTCAACTTGCAAAGAGGTAAGGAACACTGAGTTAATCCTGACTCTGATTTGATGCATTCTTCAGAAACCCTTTGTTTCAGTTGGTAAATAGGTAGCTAATCCAGTTCACAGTTTCCCTGGGTAGTGAAAATTTTATAGTGAAGATTAACTCAGTAATACTGAGTTAATCTCAGCAAGAAAAATTATAACCTCAAGTCCTTGGGGGCTCAGGCCCTGAGTTTTAATTACTGTTTTTCTTATTTCATAGTAGTTTCACAACGTTATGGCTATATTTGATTTCTACAAAGGAAGGATTTAAAGCTGACAACTGATACCCATGTGCAGGTGCTAGGGAAGTCAGCGTGAAGCCATGTCTCAGGAGAGAAACTGGCATTTCTATTTAGATTATTTACTTGATGTCAATTTGCAGGAGGCCTAGTGGAAATTATTGGTGGTAATTTTCTCGGTCATTTTCCCACTGTCAAACCACCCTTTGACTATAATAACAATTCAACTAATATACATTGATTGGCTATTTAAAGCCTACTCATTTTTCAGCATCTTCCAAGAATCAATATATATGCAAATATATTGCCACTGTATCCTGTTATTTGCTCAGTTTCTCCCAACCCAATGGTAAATGCTACAAATGAGGAATAATGTTTGAATCTTTTTAGCAGCTCCAGAAACACTCAAGGTCCTAGCATGGATAACAGACATCTCACAATGCTACTGAATGAAATAATCACCTGAAGATTGTTATAGAAAATTTATTCAAAGTCATTTGAGGAAGAGCAGGAAGTAGCAATAGCACATAACGTTTTCACAGCTGAAATTTCTCTCAGTTGTCTTCATTTTTAAAGCAAGGATTAGAAAGAAAAACCATACAGGTAGTTTTTCTCTAACAGTTTTTCTCTAAAGGTTGTTTTCCCAACCAAGTTTGGTATTAAACAAGGCAATGGGACACGGGGGTCTTTTCAGTATGGTTTCTCAATGCATACATGAGGATCGTGGTGAAGAAGTTTCTGAGATAGTCTTGGTGACTAAGTTGCAGTTTTCATCAGCTTAGTTGTACTCCAAACACCATTGTTTAAATAAACTGTTATATTTCACTCTTTTAGCCACTTACGATGTTATCTATGTATTCAGAGTGACTTTTTTTGCATGAAGTATAGAAATGTGTAGAAAACTATTGTGCATGAGTGAGAAGGTAATCCTAGTCAAGGAAAGTTTCCTAAATCTGCAAAACAGAGCATTTATTTAACAACAACAATAATATCATCTCTTTACCAAAAGCTTATTATGTATTAGCTCTTTAATTTGGTTTATGTTATTTAATCTTCTCAACAGCATAAGGAATTTTGGAGTAGTAATATCATCACATTTAAAGATGACAGAGCTAAAGCCAAAAGAGATGAAGTAACATTCCTAAAGTGACATGACATCTAAGTCATGAGTGAGAATCCAACTGGAATCTGGTTCTTTAACTTGTATTTTTAATGACTATGTTATCTTTGGGTACTTAATCTGGATAATGAAATTTCCACTTTTAAAAAATATTGACAAGGAATATAATAGGTGTTAATTTTTATACAATAAAATTAAGGGTTAACCAACTTCAATAAAACTCTTTATGTGCTATGGTGTGCTGGAAAATTTAAAGAATTGTGTGAGTTGAATGGTAAACATAGCCATCTGTGTGTAGCACCAGTGGTGCAGTTTCTTATTTCTTATGGAAAATTAATTGCACACCTTTTTTCTTTCCTACAGCAGTGAACTCTTTTTTAATCCATTTGCCAAGGTCTACTTTGGAGCCTGTAATATTAAACTGTCATCTCACAACCAAAAAAGGACAAGAGTAAAATGAAAATGGGTCTCCTTCCAAATGACTAAAAGTTTTTTTGGCATTGTTTAATATTTGGTGGGAAATAAGTGAGCTGTAATGTAACAGAGCAGAGAGCTCCTTGCTGTCATGATTTGACTACTACTTTAACCCCAGAATTAAACAGAACAGACAAAACACATTTCATACCGCCCATAGTGAAGTAATAGTCAGTCTTGAAGCACCATTTTTGGAGTCAAAAAAGCTATCTTTAAATCTACTCTCTTTTCTAAATCTCTAAGCAGGAGATTTCATCATGTTTATTTCAACTATAGTTCTTATGTTGCCTAAAGAATATTTTCTCTGCATTGGTAGACTGTAGGAACTTGTTCTATTAAAATTATAAGTTATTAAGGTCTACTCTACATGGAAGAGTAAGGTTTTAAAGGGTTGAATTTGGTATGAAGCTTTAAAAGATGGAATTTAGAGAGTTGCAGATGAATGCGGTCTACATTAAGCATACTGAGCACCTGCTGTATGGATTTTTCATTCTCCTTTGCAATTTTTATTTATTTAATTATAAAAAAATAATTGCAGAATATGGCATTCTCTTGCCTTTTGCAGAGTTTCTTTACCTTTTTATGCTTAGTTTGCACTTTAAGAAACATTTGCAAGAAGATAAGTACCTTTCCCTTGAAGTTTCATCTGTTTTGACTTCCAATGGATTGACCTCTAGTCATGATTCTTGAGGGAAGAGTGCCAAAAGGCAGCAGTCCTCCATCCTGTATCTCAGGCTCCTTTCCCATCATCTAATAAGCCTCTAATTTTAATGGCAGTCTTTCGTTTCACTAATCCTAAGAAAGCCTCTCTTCCGTTTTCCCTTCCTTTGTCCTTTGGTCAGTAGGCTCATAACCCTGGTGCAATTGTGAACATTTCACTTTCAAGAACTGAGCAGAGGTCACTTGCTCAGTGATTGCTGCCTCCTAGTGGACCTTCTTGTGAAACCACAGGCTCCCCAGTGTGATGGAAGCTGCACTTTTCCGTTGCATGATGGGTGGGATCTGCTAACTCCCAATCATTCCTGAAGAATCGACTTGTCTTTCTTGGAAACTTCCTTGACCCCCTTCATCTGAGCAGATGTTCTTACCTTGCACTGCCTGTAGCATCCTGTTTTTCCACATCACAAAGTCCATTCTATTGCTGCAATTGCTTATTTAAATAGCTGTAAGGTCCATAAAGTGAGAAAAGCATGCAGTTTATAGTTTGTTTATATGCACTGTTTTCTAACATAGTTCCTCATAGAGAGTGCTCAGTAAATATTTATTGATTAAATGAGTGAATAAAAAATGTTGATCAGCTACCAAGTGTGACACTTTTCAGGCTTACCAGGAGTCTCCACCAAGGCAGCAGCACTGCATGGTTGTGCATTTCTGGAGCTCTCCAGTGCATGAGATCCATTTTCTCCACAAACGATGAGGAAGGTGTGGAGTGAGGAAATGAGAGTGGGAAACTTAGATGAAAGTACAATGACATGGTGCGTTATGGTTTGTGTCTGAATGTTCCCCCAAAGCCTCACACAGTCATGGGGACAGGCTTCTAGAATTTGTGGTTGATTCATGGTACAATGCTGACACTATGGATGTGAGTGCTTCATTTTGGCGTGGGTGTGACCTATATACAATATAGGGATCAGAAAGACTCTCTCCATGCTTCTCCTTTTTTGCTCTTGTTACTTTGCTGTCTTCAGCCACCATCAACAGTTGTCTCAAGTGCCATGTGTCACTCTGCCTTGGAGACAGCTGATTTTGGTCTGAAACCTCCACCAACTCTGAGATAAACTTTTCCTTCCCTAATTTTGGGCATCAAGTATTTTGTTTCAGGAGTGAGAGACAAGTAGCTAACACACAGAGGTAGGAAAATGAGGAAGAATAGATAGGAAGGTCTATGGTGACACATAAACCCTAGATAATCTCAGTCTTTCCTGTCAATCCACACATGGGAAGCTTTCAAGTTTAACCTCCACTTTTACTTAGCCCTTAACACTTTTCATGTCCTCCAGAAAGCTTTATCTTTGAGAATTTTTTTTCTTCTCCTAACTGACTAATTTTGAGTTACAATTATTTGCATTCATGGTACCTCATTTCATCTGTTCAACTGTAAATTCTGCGACTGGAGAGTCTATCCATACTCCAGAACCTTCTTTCCACCATAGAAATCAAGTACATTCAAGGTGCTCATCATCATACTTGTTGTCATGCCCAGCATCATCATCATCTTATTCTTTGATTTCAGGTACATTATTTCATCAGGCATGCACAGTTAGAGTACATAAATAAGCTCTTTTCTTTAGCTTTTGTTGTTCTATCAAAAAGCTTATTCTGCAGCTATTTAGCTTTATGTGCTGATATACAGCTGGGTTTATCATAGTTTTTCACTGGATTTGAAGGCTTGTGTGTATGAAATTTGGAAATTTTCTATTATATCCGAATCACCAAAAAAAGATGTAATTTTTGCATTTGACTTTTAATGTAGGCAAAATATCATTGTTTGAATTAGAATTTGAATTGAAAACTTTAGCCATTGAAATAGATTTTGTGTTCCTTGTTGCTTGAAATTTCTGTGGAAAGAGTTGAGTAGTCATGAAGAAGATAGGAAACATCTGAAAACAATAGTCTCCTGTGTAATTGTTGCGGCTAGATTATGCCTTTGACTATATACAGTAAGGACCTTACACTGCTTTAACATGAAACAGTTGAAAATCCAGGATATATTTTCACCTTATATCTTAGCTGTATGATCTCAGATAAGTCAGTTAATTTATATAGATATAGCAATTCAATTAGATGAATTTTAAGATTACTTCCAGCTTCAGATTTCAAAAATTTTGTGATTCTTTAGGAAATAAAAAATAAAGTTATGATTAAAATACAGTTTTTCTTTGCATTTTATTCTTATGGCTGGTCTTTCTGCAGTAGGACATAACAATGGCTGAGCTTTCATAGGTAAAAATCCAGAAATCTCATAGTCATTATTTTCTTTCAAATTTTGTTTTGTTCTGCGGGTAAGTTTTCCTAAGTTCTGTACATTGCATATGTTTCTCAGAAATGGTGCACAATGGTAACAGAGATGAAAGTTGAGGGATCTATGTGAGCTCTTCTTTTATTCAAAAAAGCTAATGGATTCAGTTGCAAGTTTCAACTTATTTAAAATTACAGTTTCTTAGATTCTTTTATTAGTAGTTATATGCAATATGAGGCAGTGAAGGTTTCATGATTTGCTTAGATTTTGAGAGCCATCATTTACCTCTATTTCTAATGCTATTGAATGAAGTTAAAATTAATTTAAGGAAGCAGGAAAGAAATGAAAATGTTCTTTGACTTGAAAACATTAAAACATTGCTTTAGATCAGCAAGTATACTAAAGAAGCCTATGAGAACAGAAGTGAAATTCCACTGACAATCTGGTTCTTACAGGAAAACATTTAGACACTAAAAGGGTGAACTGGTGAATAGAAAAATTTTGAATTATTTAAACTTTGGAAATTTAAACATTTCATATTTAACTCCTGTTACATGAAACTGAATTTGGTATATATAAATGTGTATTTAATTTCATTTGAAGTTGTTAATTCCTTTTTTCCTTTTATTATTGATGCTAGTTATTTTACAAAGTATCAGTTTCAGTGCATACAGTTTGATCTTACCCATCTCTCCTATGTTCCTCCTCTATGCATTCCTTCCTCTTCCCCTTACCCCTGCCTCTTGTATAATAACTGTTTTCCTTCTACTTTCATGACATCTTTTTAAGTTTCCCATATTAAGGGGAACATACATATTTATCTTTCTAGCCTGGCTTATTTTACTCAACATGAGGATCTCTGGTTCCATTCACTTTCCTGTGAATAACAAAATTCAATTCTTCTTTACGGATGAATTATACTCCATTGTGTACCTATTCCACACTGTCTTTCTCCATTTATCTGTTGATTGGTAGCTAGGCTGGTTTTCTCTCTTGGCTGTTGCGAATTACACTGCAGTAAACATGGTTATGTAGGTAGCCCTTTAGTATGCTGACTTTAGTTCTATTTGGGTATGTACTAAAGAATATTATAGCTAAATCAAATAGTATATTTTTAGCTTTTTAAGAAATATTTCTATTGATTTCCTTAAGGATTACGCTAATCTATATTTTCTTCAGCATTTATCTGTAATTCATAAACCTAAAATAATGTTAACACTTTTTATAATACCAAAGATTGATTTTTACTTATTTAAATTCAGTGTTTTTTTATAGAACTCTCATCTCATTTCATAGAATCCTTCACTTTCCCAAGTTAAAAAGGTGTTAAAATTTTTTACTTTAACATGTTAAAGAAATTCCAATAAATTTTTTCCATTGTTAGTTTTTCTTCATATTTGGCTGCTTCTATGATATTTAAGACTACTGAGTTAATCACCTGTAAGATTTGAGTATATAACTCTTCAGCTTACTTCCAGTTTTTTGAAAAAAATCATCTTTTTCTAAAAATAATACAAAATTAACCAAAGTATATAATTTGTAAATTAATTTTACTTCAATTACAAGAGTGAGATTTCCCTTTATAGTACTTAATTTTGTGTCGGAAAAAATGTGTTAAAAAAGACAGTCAACTACTTTGGCATCTATCAGGTTCTTGATCTTAACTTGAGTTTAAATTCCTTGGTTTTATGCCATGTGGGAACAAGATTGTGCTGTATCTGGCCTTGTGGGCACTTGGACATCAACCTCTGAATTATGAATCTGGAGATGCCCCTAAGTGGCACCTTGGGAAACCTGGGGCTCTAGCAAGAAATTGTACATGTAGGAGAACGAAGTAAGACAAAGTAGCAAAGTAGAACTTTATTTCTAGAGGATTTCTTCTTGGGCAGAAATTGTTTTGGGAAAGAATCTTTTTAGGCCTGGAGGGAACAGGATTCAGGCCATTTTCTTCCAGGTCAAAATGGTTGATGGCAGTTGGGAAAAGGCATTTTCATTTCAACCACAAATTGCTCTTCATTCCTGCAAAACAACATGGAAAGTGAAACTGGATGCAAGCCAGGCACTTTGGTGGTTTTGCCTTGGGTGTGAATTTGTTCACATAGCTCTAAGTTCAGAACATAATGTTGTGTTCTGGAAATCCCGTGGTGAATTGCTAGAGGACGTAATGGCACAGGGAGGACATTCTACTTACAAAAGGAATTTTGTTGCCAAAATGCAACCAAACATTTTATGTGTGTATATGTATATATGTACATAGGTCACGGATATGTAAATGCCCTGAATTTTGTTTTACTTAAGGAGGTAAAGAGAAAAAAAGTCATATAAAGAAGCCACACAATAAGGATGCTAAATTCCTTTATTTTTCATTTTAGAGGCATAATTTCTGTGAATAGCTGGTTTACTGCTAGAGGAGTAAAGTGCATGGATTGATCCTGGTGAATTCTTTCTTGAGCTGTGATTATTCAGATTAGTGATCACATGGAGTGTCCCTGTATTTGCAACAAGGCTTGCACTTCTGAGATCAGAGTGTGATATAGAATATGTTGTCAGAAATAGCTGAAAACTAAGACAGTTGCGATGTTTTTAATGCTTGTCGCATTTGTCCATATTTTAGTAAGGACCTGTAGATAACAGATTGTGAGTAGCACGCGTACCATGGTTAGCTGTGGGAATTCTGCCCTTCTTGTACTTCGAGAACATTGAGGACCCAGGCAGGGAGCAGTGCTGCTTTAAACCCCAACCCGAAGTGCGTGGGGCAAGGCCTTTGTAGTACTGCTGTGCTGTTTCATGCTGTACCTTTGCTCTCAGCTGAGTTGAGTATTTTCGTGACTGATAATTGCTTTACATTAAGATATTCCTTTTCAGGGCTTTCAGGATATCTATCTAAGCATAGCAGACACTGAAGAATATGCTTATTAATTAAGGGCATTATTTTGCTTTGGAACACTGTTACCTTCTAATCATACGGAAGGCTGCGCGTTCTTTTGCCTGCTCGGCTGAATCCTGCTCAGAGACTGTGAATTGGTTTTGGTCCCGAGAGAAGGAGCAGGAGCCTGTGGTAATGAGCTGCAAGACTGGCTGCATCACTTGGGATCACCAGCTTCAACACCCGGGCAGCACCGTGGACAAAGCTAAATGCCAATCTGATCCTCCCCACTCTTAGGAAAGCAAAACTAGAAAAAGAAAATCTCATTTAAAAACACATTTCCTACAGCATTTCATGGCAATATTGAAAAGAATGAATCTTTCTTTGATTTTTCCAGCAAATACACTCTTGGCTACCTTGAAAATTGAGCACTTCTTTTGCTCTAGGGACAGTATTTCCCCAGGGCAGTCTTTGTTCTCATCTTGCCTCTGTGAAACAGCTTACTGTGACCTGAGTTATCAGGGGATACCAGTGGGCTTGGGGAGGGCACTGCCTCAGAAGATGATTCTATAGGGAGTGTGTAGAGGAGCTGGTGAAGATTGTGTGACATTGAGGTGATATTTTGAATGAATCTTAACCAAGAATATCTTTGAGAAGTACAACAAAAATTACTCAGAGTGGTCAAAATATGCAAGGAAAGTTTAAATTAAAATTATATTACAGTAAAAGACCCATTGCCATGACTCCCCTTCAAAATATTTCCTCTCCATTCAAGTACATTAATGCTCTCCACTTTCTGCAGCAGGTTTGGAAGTCTTCTTTTGTGAAGGTCTTTATGAGTGTGATCACAAATATGGTGACTGCCACTGTCAAGCACCATCTGACCATACAGCAGGCTCATAAATGACCTTTTGCCCTTGTCTGCCTTAATCGCTGGGTCTGGCACGTGAGTCTTTTAGCTCTAGTTTAAATATTAAATATTGCATTGTTCTCTTGCCCGAGAAAGCCAAAGGATAAATAGTGAGCAAAACAGAGGTTAGATATGAGGAAGTAGAAAGAGCTTTTTCAAATGGGAAGGGGAATCAGAGATGAGGGGAGGGTGGAAGGAATAAAGGGAAAAGAGATTTGAAGGAAAAATAAGAATTAAATGAAAATAGTGGAAATAGAACTTTTCTAGTGAGGAGGGGGGAAGGATTAGATGGAGGGAAGAGAAAAGGGACAAAAGAAAATAATTATGATTATTATGCACTGCAAATATGTAGTTATAAAAATGACCAGGGAAGGTAAACAGTTTGGATTCAGGACATAATGTCAGTCATAGCAGCATAACTAAAGAGACTCATGTAAAAGGACTTCTAGAACTGCTTCAGAATGTGGCGAGAGTGACCGGAGTATGTGTATTTTACAGGAGGGGGAGTATATCGAAAGAGATTAATGACAATGTGTCTTTTTACAGTAATAACTTTTTTTTAATCTTTTTCTGAAACAGGATTTTAGTATCAATTCAGAATGGTCTTAAATTCACTTTGTAGCCTGAACTTGCAGCAATCCTCCCGCCTCAGCCTCCCAAGAGCTGGGAATATCTGCATGCACTACCATGCCTGGCTCTAATAATTTTGAAAATGTAAATTGTCACCAAATATTTCTACCGTATCTTACACATAGTAAGCTATTTTGTTAATGTAAATTCAGTACATTTATTCTGAGATAATTCATAAGCTTCACCAACTCATAACATATTGTTATCTGTTGATATTTTCTGCATGTTTATAATATCATCATGATTTAGATTAAAGATAAAAATTATGTGGCAGCTCCTTAGTTCCACTGACAATCTCTTCACTTTGGATGTAACCTGAAAAATCCTATAAAGTCTCTCTCAGTTTAATAATATATCCAAAGCTAATTAATGGTCATAACAAATCAGTTGTTTTTATTCACTAACCAAGGCAGTTCCACTCGCAGGTGTAATTTATTTATCAACCAATCAGAGTGCTTGTCTTCTGCTCAGTGGATGGCATTAATCTGCAAGGCTTTTAAAAGATTCTTTCTTTGTATGAAAATTGAACAAGTGTCACTTTCCTGAGGCATTAGGGCTGCAAACTTGCTGGCTTATTTTGTTGACCCATGATAAATTCTTTTTTTAAATTTTAATTTTAGTTTTTTTATTTTTTGGTACTGGGAATTGAACAATAATAAATTCTTCACGTAATTCATTCATACTACACATACTAAGAACTAACAATGAGTTTAATTTAGATGAATTCCTTTTATATCTTGGGGCTACCATGCAGATACTAACGATCCATCTAAAAAAGTTCTGGCACACACAATTGGGCAATTCTTTGCAGAAACTTGATGGAAAAGTCTGAGCGTGATGATTTGCAGAATGCCTAGGGGACATTCTGAAGCATTTCTCAAAGTTTAGTATGCAATAGATTCATCTGAAGAAATGACCAAAACCCAGATTAAAGGACTTCAAGCTCAAAGAAGATGATTCAGAAGGTGAAGCCTACAGAATCTGCATTTCTACACTTGATCTTAGTCAAAAGGCTCAGAAGCCATGCAATCTGCATTTCTAATATGTTCCCAGGTGCTGAGGCAAACGCTGCAGGTCTTGAGTTGATCTGTGAAACCCTCTGGTTTTGGCTAACCCCACTGCCAATCTCCAGCCTCTTGCAGACCTAGGAAAGTCAGGATAAATGAGCGATGGCATTTAACAGTATGACAGGAAACAGAGATGCTCTGGGTTGGTTGGTAGACAAAGAAATGGAGGAAACTAAAATATCTAGAGACCTCTTTCTATCCTAATAGGATTTCTCTCTACTTCACTCCAGAAAGCAAACTGACATTTATGCGATGGTGAACCGTGAGGCACTCGCCACCCACGCAAACAGTCCTAACTGCCCACTGCTATTCTTCAACGCTTCAGACACCCCGAGAGTGAGTGCAAAAAACAGACTTACGATCTAAACGAGATGAGAAAAAAGATCCCAGAGAGTACATTCCATACAAAGACATTCCTTTCTACAAAACAGGTTAGAAAACATAGTGTAATGCAATTATGTTAGGGAGAAAAGAAATATATAAAAGGCTTTTTAAAAATGACTATTTCCAGAGCTAATATCCTTACCACTATTTACCAGGGCTGTTGAAGTGTGGGTTATTTCACTCGGGAACATTTCTTACTCATCAAGGAAAGGTAGGGAATGCTGTGTACATGTCAGCTTTAGAAAAAGGTGCCTTTGTTCAAAATATGGGAATAATTCGGGCCCCGCCAATGGACCTTTAGCAACCAAGGATTATTGTCTTTGTGCCCAAAGTAAGGTGCACATCTGAGTCTTTTGATTGGGTTTTCTGGGTACCATAAGTCCGAAAGGGGAACTCTAATTTACAGTCCACAGTTTCAACAAGTGACCCTTGGCAGAAGGGGTCTGCTTTTTCAGCTGGCGCTGTTGTTGGAGTTCAGGGGAATTGCTCATCTGTCTCTATTTCAGGCATCTGGCAAATGGAAAACTGTTTCAGCATTCTCCTTTCCACTAAACGCTTACAGATGACTTCCATATTCTGGAGCATCTGCTGGTTATCTCATTTTGGGTTATTTTCCCTGCTGCGTTTTGCAAAGCTTCCCTCTCCAGCTTTTATTCTGTAAGCCGACTTTTGTTGCTGTCTTCATGTTTGGGGGGGACTCCCAGATGTGCCTGATGTGAGTTCAGCAGATAGGGCAAACCTGTGGATAAGCTCAAAACAGAAAGGGAGTTTTGTTAAAAAGGAAGCAAAAAGTATAAATAATTAAGTTACAAGACCAGCTGAATCACAATTGTAAAATATATTCAGGAAATGATTCATGGGCCAAAAGTAAACAGTCATCAATAACTTTACAATCTTTGAAAGTTCTTATAAGCAATACAGGATTCAAAGAACCTCTATACACTTACATAGCTGCTATGTGTGATGCATATACATAGCAGAAATGTTATTTTACAGCATTATTTTAAATGAATACGGTTATTTTTATCCTTACTGATGGCTGCCAGGTACAGTGCTTTGTCCAATGCCTTATAAAAGACCAAAATAAAAAATAGTGAACCATCTGGGTTATTCTTAAGGGGACTTTGCTTCATTTCCATAAAAGACAGACATATATAAATCATAATGTATTTATTCTAGCATCTTCATTTGCCTTTTAGAGCACATGAATGGTGTTTTGCATATATTAAGGTTTTTCTTACTTCTAGTTAATCAGATATATGGGGCACTTACACATGGGTTTGAATATTAATGTGTTTATTTAAAAGCAGGGTGACAAGTGCCATTAAAATTGCAATCTTGACTTGATTAATGCCCAGTGAAAATTTCTTTGACGCAAACTGCTAATTGGACCACAAGGATGGGTGTTCTAATTACAGTCATTTCCATGAAACGAGGATGGTACAATGGGCCAGGTGATTAGCTCATTGCTTTGTTTTCTTGATTTTTTAAGATCTTAAAATACATTAAAAATTAAAAAAACATAAAACACCCATATAACACATGATACCAAAAACACACCACTTAGTCATATTTGCCTCATCAGTTTTCAGACAAAATAAACATTACAGATGTAGCCAAAGTCTCCCGTAACAGCTCCCACCACTGCATTGCTCTCCTTTCCAACAGGCAACTTCCGTCACAAGCAGGACATGCTTAATTTCCGTTCCATTTCTTACACTTGTATATATACACACTACACGTTTTTCCATGACAATATTCTAGACCAACACTAAAAGGGAACAAAAATTCCCTGTATGTACAAAATATCTAGTATCTGGTATTTGATAAAGTATAAGATGTACATTTTTCTAGTACTATAGGTATGGAAAGGTAGGCACCTTCAGAAGTCACTGCTTGCCTTATTTTCTCAGTCTTTAGTAGAAGCGCGCTTCTGATCAACGAAACATCTGTCCAGCTTCCCTTGTGACTGCTCATTGGATGCAAAGATTAATTGGAGGGTTTGCACTGTTGCTTGGACACAGACCAGAGAACAAAGGATGCAGACCAGCCACATTCAAGGGAGTTGTCAGGGAAACAAAACTATTGAGTTCTTTGTTTGTGAAAATTAGACAAAGTGGATTTTAGCAGCAGCTTGAGAAAACACTTTCGCCATCTTCAGAAGGGGATTAAGCCATCATATTGACTCTGCCCTTCTCAGAGAAATATCGATTTCTGCTCTTTGTTCCAGACGATGTCACTCTTGATGGTAATCTCTGCCTCTGTAGAAGAGTGAAAAGAAAGTGTCTGAAGTGTGACCTAGTGTCCTTGTCATGTGTGTGTTGGGGAAGAGCAGACCATCTTACTTCACAGCTGCCAGATGTTGTCTGTAGCTTACATGCAACCTGACAAAAAGTCATTTCTTCTTGTTGTCTCTGACTCATTACTGTGATTTGCAGAGTATTTTCAAGGAGTTGACACTTTTACTAAACACATTGACGGATCTTCCAGCTCATCTAATAGAACTCCTCCTACAGAACCTCTGAGTTACTTGGGTGTTTCTGTGATTCTAACTATTTGCTCAGGCAACGTGCCACATCTCAGTTTCTTTTGTATTAATATTGCCTTAGTAATAAGTATGGGTTATGTGAGTGATTCCAAAATAGAGGTTTATAGAAACAGAGTAAAAATAAAATGAGAGCTAACATTTTAGCAGTGAATTGTACAGATGTAATTATCTAGCTTGCTATTTTTGAAAATCAGAAGGGAAAAATGATCATTTGTGTATGACTTTGCTGATGAATAAAACCTACAATTGACCATTTCTGTTAACTGTAAAATATATACCTTAACAAGGCTTAAATTGTTGTATATTGTTGTCTTCCCAATGGTTGCTCAGATTACAAGACATAGGTATGAAAAAAATGATCAGAAAATGAAGGCACAAACTGTTCTTTGTGCTGAATAACACAGCCTAGTAGTATAATCTATCTATCTATCATCTATCTATCTATCTATAAAATCTTTTCCTTTCTTTCCTTTCTTCTTTCTCCCACCTCGGTTGTTCCTTTTTTCTGAGAAGTCTCCTCCTCCCTCACTCTCACAATATCTATTGTACATGTTGGATCTTATTTACTGTTTAAGTTTCTTACACTCGGAAAACAACACAATGTTTACACATCTGAGTATGATTTATTTCACTTTATGAGTATGGTCTCAAATTGCATCCATTAACCTGTAAAAGGCTTGAGTTTATCCTTCTTTATAACTGAGTAGTACTCCATAGTATAAAAATACTGCATCTTTTGTATCTGTTTCCTGATTGATGGGCATTTAGGCTGTTTCCAAGATTTAACTATTATAAATTATGCTGCTATAAACATGGGTGCACATATATCTCTATGGTATGATGTTTTAAATTTTTCTGGGAAGATACCCAGAAGGGGAATAACTGGTCGAATGGGACATCTAATCCTAGTTTTTTTAAGATTATCCACACTGATTTCCCCAGTGGTTGCGCCAGTCTACACTCCCATGAACAGTGAAGAAGGGTTCCTTTTTCCCCACAACCCCACCAGCATTTGTTACTGGTTGATTTCCTGATAATTGCCATTCTTCTTGGAGTGAGATGGAATCTCAGTGTTCTAATTTGTATTTCTCAAATGACCAATGATGTTGAAAAAAGAGACAGAGAATGCAAATAAAGAGTTGAAAATTGACTCTTCACACAAATTGGGGAAATTTTAGAAATGCTGACAACTTAGATGTTCTAGCACACTTCTCCATCTGCCTTAGTCCTAGTAAGTTTATTTAAATCTCATTCAGATTTAGGTTTTGAGATCAAAATTTTGTTGTTGCTGTTTCAAAGTGATATATCTTACATATAAGTTGATTACAGGGTAATTATTTCTAGCTTATTATGGATTATTTTATATGCATGCTTTTTTGTATATTCAGAAAATTCACTATGATCTCCAATTTGTACAAATGTGAATTGTTAAACAGCCTGGAAAAATGTAACAAAATACAAACAGTGGTTGGCTCTGTAAGAAAAATTCCTATATGTACTTAACATTTTTATTTATTAAATATTGCTTGTTTTAAAAAGACATAAATTTGTATGCATTGATCATGTGGAACATGATGCTATGAAACATGTATATATTATGAAATGTTTAAATCCAACTAATTAACATAATATCTTAGCTAGTGGTGCGCATATTTAATATGTACTCTCAGCATTCCTATAGAATGTATCATTACTCTCGTTACTGTAATATGTAATAATCTCATGAATTATTCTTTCTATCTAATTATAACTTTGCATACTTTGACATCTGCCCAGTTCTTTATTTTGATTATGCTAGCCTCTGGTAACCATGACTGTACTATTTTTGCTATGCGATCAAATTCCTTAGATTCCACAGATGAATAAGATTGTAGTTATTTTTGTGCATGGCTTATCTCACTTACCATAACACACTCCAGGACCATCTCTGTTATCCCAAATGTTGAAATTTCACTGCATGGTTGAATACTATTCCACACCATATACATGCCACACTTTCCATATTCATTCATCCATTTTTTGATTCCATAGCTTGGCTATTGTGATTCCATAGCTTGGCTATTGTGAATAATATTGCATTGAACTTGGGAGTGCAGGTAGCACTCTGACATACCAATTTCTTCTCCTTTGGACGTATACCCACTGGTGGGATTACTGAATCATATTATTTTTAACTTCTTTTGAAGGAACATCTATACAATTTTGTAGAATGACTGCACTGATTTACATTGCAATCAGCAAGGTGGAAGGATTCCTCTTCCTCTACCTCTTTGCTGACAGATATTTTCATCTTTACAGTAGGAGACATTCTGAGAGGAGTGACATGATACTTCACCACAGCTTTGATTAGCATTGCTGTGATGATTGCTCTTGAACATTTTTCATATACTTACTTGGCATTTTATATCTTCTTTAGAGAAATATCTACTCAAGTCCTCTGATCATTTTAAAAATGGGGGGTTCTTTTCTTGCTATGGAGTTTGTTTGTTTGTTTGTTTCATTTTTTGTTTTTAGTTTCTCCTCTGTTTTGGATATTGATCCCTTCTTAGGTTAAAGTCTGAACATGCATCTTTGTTCCACAAGTTGTTTCTTCACTTTGTTATTTCCTTTGTTGTGCAGAATGCTTTTATCCACATCACCCAGTTATCTATTTATAATTGGATTGCCTAGGTTTTTGAGGCCATATATGAAAAAAATATATCATGACATAGGCCAAAGTCATGAGACTTTTCTGTTTTCTTTTAGTGGTTTCATAATTCCTGATGTTAGGTTTAAATCTTTGGTCTGCTTAAAGTTGATTTTTGTACATGGTGGTGAGTTAGGGGTTTAATTTCATTCTTTTCATGTGGATATCCAGTTTTACCAACACCTTTATAAAAGAGACTGTCTTTCCCTGGTGTGTTTTCTAGGCATCTTTGTTGACTACGAGTTGACTGTAAATGCATTGATTTATCACAAGGCTCTTTCATAGTTCTCTCAGTCTAATGTGTCTGTTTTTGTACCAGTATCAGGCAAGTTCATCACTAAAGCTCTGTTAAGAACAATACCTTAAATTTTTCTCTACATGTTTATGTAATCCGATACTGTGTTTGCATAACTCACGCAGCATGAAAATAATTTATGTTTAGGTAACAGGTACACAGACAATTTAAATTGGAAAAATGATATGTGTGTTTAATGGCAGTTCTAAGTCTACAGTTCACAGGTACATTCCAAGCATGTGTTGACATATATTATTCAGAGAGATTTAAAGAGAATCATGTTTTTAAGAGAAGACAATAAACCCAAGAAAGGAGTAGTGAAGGGAGGTGATTTTGTGGCAGTAGTCTACACCCTCTGATGAAGAAACTCTTTTTGATTATTTTTCTGCAGTTGTGCTGTATCCAAGTTTCTAGGCATTCTTTAACACATTACGTGGAGGTGTGATGTTATTGGAAAAATATTTATACCAGACTATAAACTTGGGTCTCATATTTTTGAATAGTTCATGATTGAGAATTTCCATAGAGTGCTTTCTGGTCCTGAGGTTTTATTTATATTAAACCACCCATTCTTTGCTCGGCTCCATAAAGTATCACCTTTTATCTGACTTGTATTCTCATTGTAGCTGTGTGGCAGAGTAAATCTTGTACTCACAAACAGCTAGAAGTTTACTTTCCCGGGAAACTCTTAAACGGAGGCACTCTTGTGCTTTTGTTTTTGTGTCTTTGCTTATTACTGAAAAAAAGTTTGAGCAAGACTCTCTAATTCCAGAAATGTAGTTCCTGATGCTGTGTGCTGCCAACGCAAGGCATTGTCTCCTGGTGTTTCAGTGTCTAGGAAGGTCTGACCAGGCCACGATGGTTGGCATGGCCCTTGGTGATACCTGGGATTTTAGTTTTGTTTTAAAGTGTGGTTTCTTCAGACTCAACAGCTTCCATTGCTACCGTATCATTTCAAGCATAGCACAAAGAAGAACTTTTCCTCAGAGGCTTTAATTATTGTGAAATTTGAGTAACTACTAGAAGAATTTGGAATTTGAGAGCCCAACAATAAATATTGACACCCTTGTAATTGTATCTAGCCCTAGGTTGAGGCTCATAGATGGTGGAAATACTATGTAAAACTATTTATCTTCTTCTGAGTTGTACAACATATTTGCCATATGACATTCAGTTTTAATGATAGCTATGCTAAATTGTTTCCTTGCCCCTTACACATTTCCTCAACTCAAACACAATATTTTGCCTGTATCTTCCTCAGGTTTTAAGCAAACCACTGAACATGGCAGTGGTAAAAGCTCAACCCTTGATATAAATTAGAATCAACATCATTTTCCACTGTAGGCCAATTAAATCAGAATTCTGGGTGGGTGGAGATGTAGAGTGGGAGCATGTATGTTTTGGCTTTAAAAAAGTCTTCAGCTGGTTCTAATACGCAACTAGGTTTGGGCACTCCTGCTGTAGCGTTTTAGTGTCATTGTGTTGTAATTAGTATTGTACCTTATCTATGCCTACTAATCTATTTATATGCCTGTCTTACTAAAAAGTTTAAGGATATGAAGTAGAGTTTATTATATTTGCCTTAGTGTATGGGTCTCAGTGAGTGTTTGAATGGACAAATTTCATAATACAAACCTATTAGCCCATTTTCAGCAGGATTTAAACAGAGTTTTAATCCATACATGCTATTTGAATTAATAAATAGAAATGGAAAATGATCCAATCATTGCTTTTAACAGTGTTTGTCACAGACCGCACAACTGCTTGTCTATAATATTTTCACCTTGGGTTGAAGTTTAAGTATCTCACAAGAAACACATGATGCTGATTATTTTGTTGATTTTATTGCTTTTTATATTTTCTCACAAAGCCTAGCATCAAGGACTATTGAACATATGCAATTTTCTGATGAGAAATGATTAAAATAAATAAATCTAACTATATTTTTAAAAATCTATAATTCTTTCTTGCTTGCAATAATACTCCTTTAATACCCTCACCCTAAAAGTCAATGAACAGATTCCCCTTTATTTTGACTTGGGCTATTATCTATTTCTGTCCTTAGAAATATCTGTCCACAAACCTAGAAGCAGCATGGATGTAGCCAAATGACATATTTTAAAATTATTGAGTCATTTTTATTTATTTAATTATATCTTATTTGTGCATGTTTGCTATACAAGAAGTATACATTTCTCTAAGGAAGTAGGAACATGTACATAGCATATCTTGATTTTGCATTATTGCCATCCCCATGCACCTCCTTCCCTCTATCTCTAGAATCCATTTCTCTCCTTTTATTATTATTGTCAACATTATTTTGAGATTATATTCATAGCAGATGACATTTACATTTTTTGTGGCTATACGGTATATATACATGATACATCTTAAATCTTTTTATTTCCCATCTTCTCTTCTGCTCAACAATTCAAGCATTACCAACTCCAAGTCTCTACTGACAAATTTCCTCCATGTATTGCATATGGGTAGTAAGACCTTAGAAAGGAAACTGGGTCTGCCTTACTCTGATGACTCATGTAGTTGGGATTCAAATGATCATGTGGTCAAACGCGAGTGTTACACTTTTACTACTCACAGAGCTGCATGCTTGGAGGAGCTCATATTTAAAACACAATCATGTTGATCTTCACAATATCCCTTCTAGGAAGTCACATGGCATTTTAATCTAAGAAAATGCAGGTGCCTTGTGGAAAAATATCAACATGCTATCCAGAAATAAATTGTTTTTTAAAGTTTTGAAATCTCTTTAAAGTCTTTTTGTTTACATATTTCGGACTTCAGATTGTTTTAGTGGTATGTTTGGTGCTTGGCTAACTTGAAATGATCCAGATGGTACTTTACACCCAAAGGACAGTTATTTTTCTTTTCACAAAGAATTAAAATTATTGTCTACGTTGTTTGGTTATAGATGTAATGTGACTGATCTTTGAAATTTTGACTAATTTCAGCTGATTTAACAAAATGGTATGGCTTCCCAATGTGTGAAGAACAGTCTAAATCATAATGATGATGCAAATAATCATAATGGGCAATACTTCAGCACCTAAGCTACTTTATTGGTGCAATCATTTTGTTTCTTTGCCTTCAGTTTAGCTATATTCTGGTCTATTGTCAATATTACTGCATAAATGCTCCTTTCGAAGTGCTTGGATACTTCTAAGATGGCTCTGCATGCCAGCATTGTGCTAAAGAATCTCCCTGTGACCTGGCCTCAGGTGGTTACCCTGACGGAGAACTCATACCCTGATTCCTCATTTACTTTGAATATCATTACTGCTACCTGAATACACCGCCCTATTGAATCCTGTTGCACAGCAACATAAACCACCCCAGTCCATGCCACTTGAACACATCTCCATATTCAGCTCTATTACACATCTACCTAGATTAGCCCACTCTACGCAACACACGTGTTCTTCATCTAGTTAAATTCACCCCAGATTTGAAGACTCAGATCAAGAACCACCATACTATAACCAATGTCAATACAGCAATTGTTAATTTAATATTTTTACCTCAAAAGACCCTGCCCTCATGAGAAAAGAAATAGTATAGTATTTCTGCTTGAATCTCCATATCATGCATAGTAACTGTCATATGATAGAGACAGATGCTAAAAATTGTACCTGCTGAATGAAATTTTCTTCTTACAACATTTATGCTTAGATAAGACCCTAAGTGATTATTACCAATACTAGCTATCTTATTTTCATACAAATAGTAATACTTACATGAACAGAAGAAAATATTTAGGTATAGTCATTCTCTTCATGATAATAACATTTTCCTATGATAGAAACAGTAATATAAAAATGTTCAGCTCTGCTATTCAGTGCACTTTATTTGCTAAATGTAAAACACATTTCATAAGCTGAATAATATTCCATAAGCTGAATAATATTTTAGATTCTTTAAATTAAAAGATAATGGGTAAGGGCTCGTCTTTGCCCTGTCAGAGATTTCTCCTGCAGCCGACCTTCACGTGAAAGCAGGAGGCTTACTCTCAATCCAGAAGTCTTCTGGACAGTCCTGAAAAGGTGCTGCCTTTGCTTTCCATGTGCTGTGACAGCATCATGTTCCTCTGCCCTTGATTGCTAACATGAAGCCTACTATGAAAATTTGGAGGATGAGAGATAATGTTTACGGGATGCAGCTGAGAGATGTGATGTCATCTGTCTAAGACCAGCTGCTGTTGAAGAGCCAAGCTGCATCACTGGAGCACTGTAGATTCTCTTTCCACCCTCACCCCTAGGACTGTGATCTTGCGCTGTGGCACACTGTCTTGCGTTTGCAGTAGGAAGCACTGGGGGAAGATGTTGCGTGAAACCTGTTGTTGACTTCAGTGCCAAGAGATTTTCTGGAAGTCATCATGCATTATGGTGAGGGGTTTTCAAATGGGGATGCTCATGAGAATCACCTGGGGAGATGGCTATGGTCACGACTCTCCCACGCCACTCCAGACCTAATGACCTAGAATCTCTGGAGTAAATGCACACATGAGTATGTGTTTGAAACCCTTTTTATTTTAAACACAAGTATTAAAAATAGTGTAGAGTTCATTCTAGTTCTTTAGTGAGTTTTAGCCCCTTGATAACTTTACTACAGCAACCTAATCCAGAGACTGACAGTAATATATATTATGAACTACAAACATTAATCTGAATTTAAGTAGTCTTAATTTGCAGATTTTTTTGTGTGTAGTAGTTATAAAATTTTCTCACACTCTACCCTTGGACTACACCTCATGATCACTAGTACTTGTTTCCATTTCTGTACACTGTTGTTTCAAGGAGGGCATGTAAATGGAATTGTATGATGTGTAATTTTTGGAATTGGTTTTGTGTACTCAGCATAATGTCCTTGAGACTTATCCAAGTTGTTGTATCTATCAATACTTTGCTCCCTTTGTTTCTAAGTATTGTTTTATTATTTGGATGCATCACAGTTTGTTTATCTATTCATCCATTAGACTTATTTCTTGTTTGGCATTATTACAAACATGGAGTAATGAACATTTGTATACAAGTTTTCGTATGGACAAAAGTCTTTATTTCTCTAAGGTAGATACCAACCCAGGTTCTAATTATATCATTTAAGCTTATATTGTCCCTTATAGTACTTTTCTCTCAAATTTTCCATTTGAAAGATTCTCTTTTGTTTATAAATTAATCATTTGCTTCTGAATTTTGTTCTGAATCTTGCCTTCTGTTTAAATCTGAAGCAGTTACCTTCAATATTTGTTGTGCTGTTATCATCCAGGGACTTCTTATCTTTGTAGTTATATTTGATCTTCTTCTTTTCCTGAGGCCCACGTGTCTTAGTCACTTTCTTGTTGCTGAGACACAATAGATGACACTGACAACCCAATGAAAGAGAGGTGGATTATGGCTCCCAGTTAGGGTCCTTGGCCATCTGGCTCTAAGGCAGGAGAGCTGCTCATCATGGTGGTCAGAAAGCAGAGACAAGAGGACCCAGGAAAGGAGATTCACCTTTCCAAGTCCCAGCTCAGTGATCTACCCCTGCTTGCAGGCCTCCCTTCCCAAAGGCAAGTCGGCTGCATCACTCCCAAGACTCCTCATGTCCCACAAGCCCCACCTTGGAGTGCATGAAGTCTTTGGAGGCTACCCTTGATCTCAACCATAACATCATCTCTTTCCTTTTACCCGTCATGTCCATTTTAAAGTCTCTTTCCTCAGAAAAAATTTCTGAACTGTAAAAAGTTGAATATTTTACGTGTCAGAAAATATCTTCATTTTATAGTCATGCTTGATTAATCTCTTGGTTGCATTTCAACTGGAAAATAGTTTGCCCTAGTGTTTCTGGAGGTTTGAAGATAAGGGACTCAGTAATGGCCTTTGTGACAGCAGGGTCACCAAGCAGGTGGGGCACTGCATGCCAGGGGGCAGCAGCCCTTGGCTGTGTGCATTGTGTCTCTGCCCTTCTTCAGTCACCAGTTTGCAGTCATGGGCCCTCCTTCCTCGTGGTCTCATCCTACCCTTCTCACCTCCCAAAGCTCACACTTAAAATCAATCAGATTGTTTTCACTTTAAAAAAAATTTACAAAGGGGATTAGACTTCAACGTAATCTCCAGAGGATAGCACATAGCAACTGTCTTCTAATTTTTGGAATTTTGAAATTCAAGTTTAGTACCACTGTGGGTCTTTAACTTCTGAGTTGGATTTTGTGTGTGTGTGTGTGTGTGTGTGTGTGTGTGTGTTGAAACTCTCCTCTCTGTCTTTGAAGTTATAAAATTCTATAGTGCTATCATTTAAAGATTTTTCTCAGTGTCTTCTGATGATACTCAGTAAGTATTTTTACATTTGGAGTCTAATATCCTTATATTTTGAAAAAATTTTCCTTATGTACTCTTTTTTGTATACAATACTTCCCTTCCATATATTTTTGGTTTTTATTTCAAGAACACCATTGTTGGGTATTTAACATCCTAAAATGGTCCACATATTTGCTTGCTTTGCTTACTATCATCTATTCAAAGTATTAAACTCTACTTTCTCGAAAGTTTTCTTGATTTTTGATATGAAATTTCAAATTTTGCATACATTATAAAAGTTTTCAGAAGTTCTTTCCTGTTCTGTTTTTTTTTTTGCTGTTTTCTTATTCTTAAAGAAAAAGAATGTTCTTTCTAGGTATGTAATAATCTTCTCTTCTCAGGAGAGTAAAGTCCTGCAATTGTGTTTCCTGCATTGTCTGTGTATCTTGGTGGTGTTCTTATTCTTGCTTCTTCCCTTATTGTGTGTTTCATGTGGAGATTTGAACACTTCTGGTAACCCATGGCTCCCTGCTCATATTTAAACATGGTTCAGCAAATAACTACCTTCAACACATGACCAGTGTTGCCCAAAGTGGGCATCTGGGCAGTACAAAGCTGCTTTCCTTCAGTGAGGAAAACATGTCCACCTGTCACTTTTCCAAATCAGGGTATCTTTGTTTTAGCTTTGCTTGGTTTTTGCATTTAATGTGGGCCTGTCATGGTTTGCAGTGGGCTTCACATCAGGGTATATGTGTGGGGCCGGAATTGGAGCAAGGAGATTAAGAAGGAAGTGAAATTCTTGCTATTCAATTTCTCTGGTTTAATTACTCCTTTAATTCTATTTCCCATCCCTTGTTCTTCATTCTCACTCTCTACAGTGGCTCCAGACTTTGGAGGAAGGAGAGTAATTCAAATTAGTCCTCCCCTTCCCCTCCTTTCTTCCTTCACTCCTTCCTTCCATCCTTCCTTTTCTTCTCCCTTCCTTTCTTTTCTTTCTCTCCTCTTATGTATTGGACCTCAAACATGAGACCAGAACTCTGGATATACTAACCAGGCACTCTGCCACTGAGCTATGTCCTAGGCCCTTAACAATTAAATATTTTTTCCTTAGTGAGTTTTGTACATGATTTTAATAATTGCTCTGATCCCGACTTTTACATACTCATCTTTAATATACCTGATGAGTCCTAAGCATTCAGAATGCTTATTCTCAGTGATATTTCTCTCTGAAGCATTTTGAATTTGCTGTCAGATTTCTGACCTTCCTTTGTCCTCCATAACATTTGTTGAAATTTCTTGCCCATTTTCCATTATTTGTCCACTTTGTCTATAAAATTAATTTACTGTCATGTTAAAGTTGTTCAGTGAGGGAAAGATAAATGTCCCCAGTCAATCTGCCATGCTAAACTGGATATATAGCTATTGTATTGGCACTCTGGTGCTTTAGACTACGGTAATTAGGTTCACGTCTTGGTTCTGTTTTTAGGGCAGTTAGAGTAGCATTTCCACTCATCTCTGAATGCCTTCTTTGTATAGTTCCATACAGTCCTTGTAGGAACTTGCCAGAAAACAAGATGAAGCTAGACTCTTTGTTTGCCATTTGCTGCCTTTTCCTGTTTTTTTTTTTTCATATTTTATCCTTCTCTTTCTACTGTCTCTTTTATTTTGTTTTCTATTTATTTTCTCCTTTAGCATGATATACTACTTTTTGCTAAAAAATATATCAAATTTGGGAAAAAAAGATAAACAATGGAACATAAAAAATGAAAATAGCTAAATGAAATAATAGATAAATCTTTGTACCTGTTGAAAGCAGTTTGATTAAAATGAAGGCTAATGTACTGATAACTTTCATACTGAATTAGTTAATAAAAAGCATAACCTTCCTTTCCTTGTTTCCCCCTCTTCTTTTGCTCTGCTTTCCCTTTCCCTCCTCCACCTCCTCCTCTTCACCTTCTCTACCTCATCTTCCACCGCCTTTGATTCCTCTTCCTCCAGTCTTCTGTAAACAAATGATATTAAGTATTATGGAACTCACTAGGCTTTACTGTGGAGGCTAGAATTGAGAAGAGAGGTAAAGAACACATGGAATTTATTTCTTTGTGCTTATATTGAGATCTTGAAGAAGTCACTTTATCTAAAGTACTCAAATTCTCTTTTTATGGAATGTAGAGTCAATATATATGCATATATATGTATATGTATGTATCACACACATACATATATATATACATAATATTTTAGACTTTTAGAGATTCATCAGAATGTGTTATCTACTATTGTTCATTCTTGTCCTATGTCAGAATGAATAAGGACTGTGTTAGTTAAAATATTATTCTTTTATTGTCTAAATATTTTACTGATACGTTGTTTTAAGTACTATCTGTATCTTAAACTCAGTTTATGTTTAAGAACTTCCATGAAATAGTCCTTCAAATTGGAAATGTAAATCATTTTGTGTTACTCTTCTGCTTTAAATTCCCCAGCAGTTTTTCAGTTACCTGAATAATATTTAAATTTTATGTAAAACCACAAATCTATTGCAAAATACAAATGCTGCACAAACTTCCTTTCTCCCTCGACTTCTGTGAATGATATACTATAGCCATCCTGGCCTCAAACTCTACAGTCTTGTTTCTGCTCCCAGTTGACTATATCATCTGCGTTCCTTTGTGCAGACCTTGGTATTTGTGATAAAGCGGCTTCCTCAGTCTCCTCATTCAGATTATAGCTAGGATGTCTCCTCTGTTGTACTCTCTCATTCTCCACTTCACCACCCAATTTTAATTCTTTCAAAACATTTATTATCTGATGGTTTTCCATTTGTTTCTACTTTCCTATATTTTTTTAATGGTAGCTCTCTAACTTTTTAAAGACAAAGCTTTTGCTTGTTTGTTTTATTTTTAGGATACTCCAGTGTTTCCAACACTTCCTAGAACTGATTAAACACTCAGCACATATAAACAAATTAAAGAAAGCAGAAATCTTAAAACAGACTAATTGGTTAGTTAATCTAGGTGTAATTATTATAGGAAATTGCTAAAAGTGCAATCACTAAAACATTACTAGAATTAACAACATTTGTGTCTTTAAGTTGATAGCTAGATTTTTTAAAATATGGGATGAAATAATAGCTTTTGTGGTTTTTATGATATGCTGAATACATGCCACTGGCAATTCATAAAATGTTAAGATTTTAGTTTCATAGGCAGGTGGAGTATAATAGCTTTAAGATGATTGCAAATCACTTTACATGCCTTCACATGTGATTTGGCGCTTGCTTCTTAAATTTATAAATCATGTAAAATGATTCAACCATTACATATTAAAAACTACATACCTTGGAAATAAAGTCGATTGCATCTATTCCACTGAGTTTAATAAGACTTTCTATAACTGTTCGCACAGTCCTGCAACATTACACACAATCTCCACCTGTCATTGTGGAGGGAGGTGGAAGGCAAAGGTTTATTTCACTAATATATCAATGGAGAAAATGCTAGAACTATTTTAAAATGCTGTTATGTTTCTGACACAATCTGAACAAGGATTACTTGGTTGTTAGCTAGAAATTATAGTCATTTATCATTTGGAGAAGGATTTCTGGAGAATGCTAGTGAGTAAAAGGTATTTAGAGAATACTAACTTTTCAAGTTTATTTTAAATAATTGTTATAGAAAATTGAAAAATTCATATTATATTATTTAGAACTTTGCTTAGTTGTCTTACAGCCTGAATAAAAATAAGAAATCATTGGTTTTCTGTGTTCTATCTCCACTTGATATAATCCTTCCAACACACATTCACATGTTGGCTGTAGCTAGGTAACCAAAGTGAACTTTTTGAAGTTGCTTATTTTAAAATGTTTCTATCAAGAAATGAAAACTAATTATTGAAGCAAGCAGCTGTCAAATGTCAGCCTTTTAATTCATTCCTGATTCATTGCTTGCTTTTATCACATAGTTGATGGCAGCCTGTCTTTTCCCCTTGCAATGGAAGGTCACTTTCTCCTTTCTGCTAATGCTCGTATTTGGCATGTGAACTTCAAGTTTGCCCCAAAAGTAGAAAGAACGGAGAGAATTAAGGCACAGAGGTGGAGCATATTCTGTCAACCAAAGAAAAGTTTTATGGCTCACTTACTTCAAGAAGGCAGAAAAATGTAATAGGAGAGACAGGCAAAGTAAATGGGTTTCGTAAGTGAATAGTGGAGTTGTATCATTGTACCCATAAGATGATTAAGTTGCAACATCAAGGCTAGGGAAATGTTCCAGGGAGAAGGGATCTAGGCTGGCAGGAGGTGAGGAGTTTGTAGACTTGGATGTTTTACTATCAGCATGGGTCATGAGGCCCCAAAGTAATAAACTCCAGAAAATACTGCTTTATAGCAGAAAACAGGAGACTATAATGACCGTAACAACTCGAAAGATCAGTGGGACTGTCAAGAAGATTTGGAGAAAGAGGTAATAGAGGTTGATATCTATCAGAGCAAAATAGATAGGCAGCTGACTAGAGTATTTCTAGTTATCTACAGCCAATACCTGTTAGGAATAGAAGAATAAGTTATTGAGGATCTCCATAAGTAGTCATAATTGCTTGCTCAGTTTCCAGATTGGGTTTATTTTCAAATAAAGCCATTATTGCAGGAGAAATGGTCAGACTTTTTAAGAGAAAAGACCTGCAAGGATATAGTGTCAGGACTACCTCAGTTCTTGTCTAATGGGCTCATGGCTACTTACCTGAGTATCTTCACACTGGAAGGAGGGCTCTATGTGGACATTCCAAATATTATTGCATGCAGAATTGGAGTTAATATCCACATGAGGAGACTGAAATCTCACTTTGGTCCTCCTGTGAGAGTAAGAAGTAGCAGGGGCCAAGTAATGAGTGGAGTTCTGGCAAATCAAGCTTATAGTCCTTTGCAGTTTTGTCATTAGGCAGAACCACTTGGTAGTCATTTCCCTAGTCTCTGAGTGTCCTGTAGGAAGTGATAGGCTTGTCCGTAGGACAATACACATCTGTGCCTTTGATTTATGATATAACAGTTCTCATAATGAGGAAGATCAAAACCAAGAGGAGACCTTGGAAGATACTTCTTCTAGATTTCTACCCAAGATATTACTTTAAAAAATCACTATATGTTTCAGGCAATGGTGGAAATTAGTGCTTTAATTACAAAGCTATAGCTTATAGGGATAGTGGTTTTTATTTCATTAACCAGTATTCTTCAGGAGTCATCTAGCTTCTGAAGACACCTGATAATTAAATGATATTACTTAGTTCAACATAGTTCACAAAGTAACAGTCATATACAACTGCCATACTGACTATAGAAATATTTCTGGAACAGATTACTAAGGTCTCAGTATAAGGAATTCAGCTGTTGACTTGAGGAACGCCTTTTCTATTTTAGTGAGGAATAAAAAAAGATTAGAAAAATTCCAATTCAAATTCATTGAAATGGACAACAATATTCGGTTATAGACTTGACCCTGGTTATGCCAATACTAGCTTCTCTGACACTGTATTCAGAAGAGATTTGGGCTGTCTGATATTCCACAAAATGACACACTGATGAACTATATTGAACTGGATAAGTGGAAGTGACTTATGCCCTGGGAATTGATATGACATATGAACTCCAGAAGATTTGGCATATGTGTGTGAATATTATAAAATTTGGGAAAGAGGCACCTACAACAGAATATTAATATTTCTTTTAAAAAAATTTCCTGAAAATGTTTGTCTGTTACTTTTATTTTGAACACCTGGTATATATTGACCTGGTACATATTATTGCAGGGATCAGCAAATTTTTTCTGGAAGTGTCCAGATATTAAATACTTTAGTTTCATGAGATTCATCATCAGAATTATGCCAGTGTGAAACCACCATGAATAATTTTAAATAAATACACAGTACCACATTCTAATAAAATTTTATCTACCAAAATAGATGGCCAGATTTGGCTCATGGATTGTGGATTACTGAGCCACATACAATTGGATTTTACTATCCTTTATAATTTTTGAATCCTTTTTTTTCCTGCAAGTAATTGTTGAGTACCTACATACAGTAACTCTTCTAAGAACCCAGGACATATTGGTGGACAAAAAAGGCTTCTTCTCCAATAAACTACAAGAAAATCAATAGATAAATACAAACCAAAAGAAAGAAAGAAGGAAAAACAAGAAAGAAAGAGGGAAACAGAGAGGAAGGAAGAACAGAAGGAAAAGAAGTAGACAAGGAAGGAGGGAGAGGGGAAGGAATGGAGGCAGGGAGAAGGAAGCAAGAAGAAAAATCTCAAATAAATGTGAGTAGGGGGCCTTGATGAGTGAGTTCAAGAAATTGTATGCTTGACAGTCAACATTTGATAGCACAATGTTAACTATTTTTCCAAGGTGACAAATGAGAAGATTTCAACTATGTAAAGGTCTGAGGAAAATACTTTAGTAATGGGAAAAAACTGGTCCATAGTCCCTATGGTGTGATTGAGGTAAGAAAGAAGTGAAGTTTGCTGAAAAATTATCTTAAAACATTACAATAAGACTGGGAAAGGGAAGTACGAAGATCATAAAGCACTTGTCTTTTATTCTAAATGCAATGAGAGGCTTTGGGAGAGTTTTAAGTAGAATAATTACATTAGCTAATTCATACCTTTTTAAAGAGCAGAATATATTTATTGAGAGAAAGAAAGCTTCTGTCAGAGAGAGAGAGAGACAGAGAGAGAGGGAGAGAGAGAGAGAGAGAAGGGGTCCCAAGTGGGTTGCCAAAGACTGCATTTTCTAGGGATTTTAGATAAAAACCACAAGGTGAGGCAGGTCTAACATGAGGAAAGGTGGGAAATCACAAGGGAAGCATGAGGTGGAATAGAACTATGGTAAACCAATAAGATTATGAGTATAACTGCTCAGGTAAAAGTGATTAAATCAAGATCAAATAGGGAGGTGAGATACATAACAAGTGAGCATGGGCACAGAACAGGGCCTTTTCCTACAGGGGTTGGGTTAGTGGCTCCTGGCCTAATTTATATTTTTTAAAATATCACTCCAATTCTATTTGAATAAAGAGTAGGTGTTGGGGGGGACGTATATAAGAAGGGAGACTATTTAGAAGACCATTGATGCAATTCAGGAAAGAACTGATGGAGTTCAGATGAGTGAGATTGCAGAGACTTTGGAGAGCAGTGTATTGATAAAGGATATACTCAGACCAGATTAAATGAGTAAGGAGGAGAATGCAATAAATGTTGACCATTAGTTTTCAGCTTGAGAAATTTTATGGTGACTTTTACTGATGAGGAAGAAACAGTTTTGAAAATGTCAATATGTGCTAATTTGACAGGCAAAAGACAGGGATTCACAAAGGAGGCAGTGGAACTTGTGAGTCTGGAATTTAAGACGAAGTCAGGGATGAAGACACAATTAAGTCATTAACTTGTAAAAGATTGAGGCAGCTGTGATAAAGTCAGAGAAAGGAGATGAATGCTCAGTAATGTACACAGCCATCCCAACTTTATGATAAAATAAGGTAAGCAAACAGCAGCTGGGTTGCTAGAGATGAGAGACCTAAGTAGGAAGAAGATCAATGAGATGAGAACAGAGATGGCACCTCAGAGCAGGGTGGAGAAGACAAGCACACAACAGTGTCACAGTAGTTAAGAGAGAACTTCAAGAAGTTAAGCAGGAAAATAAGAAAGAGTGTGGTAATGATTTCTTAATGGCTATTTTGAAGGATCATAACTGCATTTGGTCTCTTCAAGGAAAAGGAGTATAGTCTAGCCAGGGTGACCAAATGGGAAATAGATGTAGAGTGTGTGTGTGTGTGTGTGTGTCAGAAAGAGAGAGAGAGAGAGAGAGAGAGAGAGAGAGAGAGAGAGAGAGAGAAACAATGTCAGGTAAGATATAGGCTTTCAAAACCTGAGGAACCAGCCAGGATGAAATCAGTCAAAACTGAACTTAGTCCAAGAAGGCAGAAGGGGGCATCTGGTTACCAAAGGCAAGGTGCCAGAATCAGATATCAACACTGAGTTATGGAGCCAGAAAGGCAGAAACTACAAAGACAGAAACAAGCACAAGCAAGTTGGACAGAGATGGGAGATGCCTGGAACTTTGTCCCAGGCCAGGATCTTTTTTTTTTTTAAATGAAACAGCCCAGGTGTAGCAGCACTGTATCAGGCTATGAGGATTAACAAACTCTAGTCATAGGATCTCTTCTCCAGGAGTGAGCTAAGGCTTCTTGTAGATTATCGAGTAGATGAGGCATATGGTCTGATGGGCCCTGGTAACATCTGGGTGAAAAGTAGTAATTTGAGAAGTGCACATGATCCTCCCAAATTTGGCTTGGTTTAAAGCTCTGCTATCATCATTTTAAACTTCTTAATCATTTTTGAACCAAGGTCCCCATATTGTTTGTTTGCATTGAGTCCTACAAATAAGCAGCCATTCCTGGCTGTAATTTCTTATCTGATATATTTTCATATGTTGTCTGACTATGGGTCAATTTGAGTGGGTGCTCTTTCTGCTTTAATGTCATCCATCTGGCTACAGATTGTATCCAAAGCTTAATGTACAGGACACACCAAAGCCAAATAATCTGAACAATGCTTTTCAGAACACGTTTTAAGGTGGGATTCACTGCTGTAGTGTAAGTGTCTGGATGCACGTGGGGGGGGGCTTCTTGGGTGAGTATTTTGGTGGTGGCTAGAACAGAGAAGCGATATGGAGAGGATGAAAGCAGCAGTTTTTGGTGGTGACCAACCACCGCTTAAGTAGTGCCCAAATAGTCCTAGAAGAGGGCCTGCTCCATGCCCAAGTCAGTTATGGTCAGATCCTATGAGCTATCGGTGACTGTAAGGTTTATTACCTGTCAGCCTTTCACATTAATAAGAAGCTGCACTGTGCCATGGCTGCTATCCTGGAAGATGACTGGGAAAGGCAGCTTCTTCCATTTTTTGTCCTCTTGCCAAACTAAGCTTTGCATGGCTTATGTGTTTGACTGAAAATGTCTGAGAGTTGATGTACTGATAAAATATTTCCACCTTCTCTAGCAGGGATTCAGTGCAGGTGCCTCTCTTTGCCTGGGTACTCAGGGCTACAGTGGTAATATACAATGGTGGAATGGCCCCAGATTTCCATGTTTCAAAAAAAGCTCTAATGAGCAGAGCCACATAAGGTAGTTTTCTGTAACTGGTCCAATACCTCTGCGTGTGTGGAGGTAGGATGGCCTCCAGTTGGTGGTGCAATCAATTTCATCTTTGATGTCTAGAGTTGGCTTCAAGTAAACTAAAGTCAGAGTGAAGGAGAGGGGTATGCCAACTGGGAAAATGTTTTATAGTAAATGTTCCATAAATTCCTATCTTTTCAGAAGAATCTATCAGTGACATGGGAAATTGAACATCTTAAGGCAATTAAGGCAAACTGAAGAATCACTGAACACCTTGATTGTCCAGAGTTTTTAGAATTCAGAACTACTCAGGCATGTTGATCTCCATGTGAATACTACAAAGCATAAATTCCATTTCTCAACCATACATGTCCCAGCACTGGAGCTAAGTAAGTGTACTGGCCAAGAATTAAAGGGATGCAGAATCAACCTACTTAAAATGTCATTTCAGGTTTAGATGTGGCCATGGACCAAGAGGTCATATAGGATCCCATTCAGTCACAGTTATTCAGGGGGAGCAGTAGACCATATGAAAATCCATTCTAACTACACAGGAAGCAATGGAAGGAGTGTGGAACTCTTGATTCTGATACTTGTATAAATCTTAACTAGTTTAATCACTATGGTTCCTTCATGGAACTCTGGGCTCTCTATAATAATGTGGTGACACTTACTGTGGGCATGCATGTGGTTCCCCACAAAAAGTTCTCTTCTTTCCAAGGTACTGCAGAGATAAAGGACCAGAAGGCACCCTTCCACTAGTGTCAGAGTATAGAGGCAAGTGTACTCAAAGGTCCTTGAATACCAGTCAGAAAACAAAAATTGTATCACCATTAAGTCTATCTTGGGATTACTCTTCAAATGTGGGGGTTTCTGAACACTCGAGTGTTCAGAAGGGATGTACTGGTCAAAGAAGAGATTTGGGGGTGACATTCCTCTGAAGGAAGTGTGGATGGTAATGCTTAAAGAAATGTAGCTTCTCTGTTCTTAATTGATGATGTCATGGAACTTTAGTAAAAAGACAGGGACCCCACGACAGGGACCACGGAAAACATGAAACACCCTTGATGGATAGGTGTCACGTGCTTCCAAGTTCACCTTCATAAGGACACTTGCATGGGAACAGGTTTGAAGCTGGGTGCTACTTAATTAGAAGCCTGTGTTTATCAGGATTTATCATGGGAGATGTGGTGTGGGGCTTTATTCATTCTCAGACTAAGGGATACAATGTTGTGAGATTCTGGACCCTGCCAAATTCTATCTGAGCTCTAAACCATAGGAGGTTTCTTGAGTTTGCACAGTGGTTTGCACGCTGGACACCCACACTGGAAGTTGCTACTCTGCTGCAGAATAGTCACAGCAGTCGTCCTTGCTGCTGAGAACTGCTGTGGTGTCTGCAGAGGAGGGGGCTGGAAACTGGAGGCAATGTACACATCTCCACATTTAACTTCTTGAGTCTTTCACCAACCAAGCCCTGAATATTTTCTTAATTTGGGGATCTAGAACAAAGCCATGACGAGGTGAAGATTCCCCTTACCTACTAATTTCACTCTCCAACAGTCAACTGCATTCCCCGGATGTGCTGTCATGTACTTTTAATTCTGAGAGTTTTATGTGGTCCCTTGGAGACCTCTGCATTTCATAAAGATTTGTTTATCATCTATTTTCCATACATGAGTGGATCTCTAAGTGTCATAGTCAATTGCCATTATGTAAACAAACTAATTAAGGCCACCCTAGTTAGAAATATGTTTAAGATTTGTCTCATAAAGTAGTTTAGATTCTTTGAGATCATATGAAGTACTTTTATGGAAGATGTACATATTTTGGGAAGTAAATACTTTTGCATTTGAAGTAACTCTCTTTACCATGAACTGTAAGCACCTTGTTTAAAATTGCATTTCATGGTCAATTCAGCAGGAAATGAAAAAGTCTGGGAAGGACTGGAATGTATAACTTGGGTCACGAGAGACACAGTTATATTTTATACTCCTTAATTTATATATATTTGTAAAAATGGGTGAGTAATGCTAATTCTCTGAAGGACTAAAGCCACTATATAATCTGCCAAAAATCTATGGGTTGCCATGGATACAGGGATGATTTTGCTTCCCACGTTCTGGCCCCCGAAGATCCCAGGAATATTTGCTGAAGGGATCTGTGTGCTTTCTGTCCCTTGCTAGGGGACCACAGCTGACTGACTGTCAGCTGCCCTCCCAGCCCTGCCTGTACTTGGAGGAGGGAGATATCTGCTCAGTGAGGAATCTCCTGTCTAGGGCTCTTGTTATGTGGAAGTGGTGCCTCCCCCTTTACTTGGGGAACTGGTTTGGCTTCCATTTGTGTGTGGTCGGAAAAGCTTCTGATGGAACTCATCATGAAAGTGTGAAAGATCCATAACTATTTATTGTACAAATAAATTACTTTCCCTTCACTGTTGTAATGAATTACTACAAGTCATACTGGGATGCTTAAAACAACACAAACTGATTCTCTTATCATTTCAGTGGCCAGAATCTCAACAATGGAATAAAGTCAAAGTATCAGATGTGTTAGTTCCTTCTAGAAGTTCTAGAGAAGAATCTACCTACCTGCTTTTTCTGACCTAGAGTGATCTGTACTCCCTGATTTACAGGTATCTCCTCCATCACCAAGGCCATCAGTTAGCGTCATCAGCTTCATTTCTATCACCCCATGCTTGTTTCACTCTGAGAACCCCTGTGTCTCTAAGGGCCCTTTTCATTACATTGGGCCCATTCAGATAATCCTGTGTGAGCCTCCCATCACAAGAGCCTTCATTTGATCACATCTACAGGGTCTACTTTGCTATGTAAGGTAACATACTCATTCATGGGTTCCAGGGATTAAGATGTGACATCTTGTATGGGAATGAATATTTCAGCCTGCCACAATGAGCACTCATGTTGAAATGTGCCTGTTGGCCTTGTTTGTGGGATACCTTTATGCAAAGCCTTTTATGAATCATTTCCAGGAAGAGTCTGTATTTTTGGCAGAAAGTCTTTTAAAAGCCATTTCGGTATAAAACTGCCCTATTTTGCCACTGCCAAACTCACAAGCATTTTACAGTATAACCACAGTCTGTTTTGGGAACATGATTTGAAACAGTAGATTACTTTGGATACATTTGGTATTTTACTATTTAGTGGTATAGTAATAAATTAATTTAATATTCACATAGGTGCCATGTGCCATTTCTTCTTTGACCTGGTACTTATTAGAATTTCCTAATAAGTACTGCAAATTTATCGTAGTCTGAAATATTTGCAAAGTACAATGGAGAGTTCACATACACAAAATTCATGCAATGAGGCACAGGAATTGTGAGCTCTCTCCACTTCTTTTTCTCTCTGTCTGTTTCTTGGATTTTTCACTCTGACAGAGACCAGTTGTGCTGTGTTGTGAGTGACTCTCTGGAGGGAACCACTTGTTGAGAAGCTAGTTAGGCATACACAAGGCCGCTACCTATCTGTAATCTGGGTTCTTTAGAGGCTGAGGCAGGAGGATGACAAGTTTGAGGCTGGCTTGGGCAACTTTATGAGATGCATCGAAAAAAAAAAGAAAGAAAGAACATAGAAAAAGGAAGGAACATAGAAAAGAAAACAGAAAGAAAAGAAACGAATTCGGGATGTATCGTAGTAAGTAGCAGAGCACTTGCCTAGGATTTTGAGGTCCTAAATTCAATCCCTAGTACCACAAAAAAGACAAAAGAGTCAATAAAGCCCCGAAGGCTATAAACAGCTCCAGGAGGAGCTTGGAAGCAAGTCCTCCAGTAGATGACTTTGGAGACAACCACAACCCTGGCCAGCTTCCTGACTGCAGCCTCACAAGTTGCATCAGCCTCTGATGAAAGTCCTCCTAGCTGCACTGATCTCAGATTTCTGACTTACAGACACTATGGAATGGGCCAATGTTTGCTCTTTTAAGTAACTATATTTGGGGATAATGTGTTATTCACCAATAGATAACTAATATACCAGTTGAGCATCTTGTATTCTTTTAAGAAGTTAGTAAAAATCTAACTGTATTTTCAAAATCTAACTGTGCTTTCAGGTAAGTTTTGGATTTTGAGATATTAATGGAAATCTGTTAAAACAGAAGTGAAGGTGGGGAGATTTGAACAGCAAATCTATGTGTGCCCATAAACCTGTTATACTTAAGACGCTGAGAATTTCAATAAGCTGAGAAAGTACTTGCATAGGACTGTTTATATTCTCTTGGGCATGGATACTTCCTAAGAGGAATTACCCATTCCTCAAACTCTAGTAATAGAAAAAAAAGTGACCATAGCTTAGTGCTTCTCTAAGATGAACTGCTTCACTTGGTAATACAGAAATGTGGAGACAGTAGCTTTAAGGAAAACAAAACAACAACAATAACAGAAAAAAACTGCGCCTAGAAAATTTTCACCAAAATTTCCAGGAGCACTGTTTTGTGGTCCAGGGCATGATGCTCTCAGAGGAAAGAGGGGCTTCCTTAGGTGACTGGGCTATCTTGGAGTACCTTAGACTCAAGATAACATGAGACAGTGCTTGTCTCTGGCTCATAAGGAGGGGTAGAGACAGGATTTCCCAGTATAATATGTCAGAACCAGAGAAGGAAAGGCAGACAGAAGAGGCAGCATAAAAACTCAGATGCCCCATGCAACAGAATCTAAAAGAAGGCAAGATATAAATTCTACAACCATGAGAAGAAGACAAAGTAGAGAAATAACATATTGCCATTAAGACTTTATTTTTCAACACTCAAGTTGGTGTGGTTTATGAAATAGGAATGTACTCTCTGGGCTTCTATAATTAAAAATCATAGTATAGCATGGTTATAGCATGGATTGATTACTACCCAAAAGAATACTAAGTATTTGTCAGAGACTATGTAGCCCTAATTTAAGCACTAGAAACTGAGTTAAAATGTTGATGTAGGTAGTAGAAAGGGCTGATTAGGCTCTGAGGGAAAAGTGATGGTCTTTTTTAGAGACTTGACAGTTCTTCACTAGGCTTTGCTCCTAATGGGTCTTTTGACCCTAGCTGGAACTTTTACACTAAGACATTATTTTAAAGGAGGCAGGAATGGAAAGTAGAAAGAAAAGTGCTTTTTCAAGCCCACAGGGCCCATGGGAGAATTATAAGAGATGTCTTATAATTGTGGCAGAATGCTTGGTGATGTGTGAATGGGTGTTTTAAATCATGAAAAGCTACATGGCCATATGGATTACATTTCTTATGCTACTTGAGAGTGCAGAGAAGTTCTGCTTGCATGCTGCAGGGATAAAGCCTCTGATAGCAAGTAACAGAAATGGGCAATCATGAGGCTCACTATAAACAAATGGTTGTCATGGTGAGTATTTTAATGGCTGATTAGATGGCTTTCACAATTAATATAAATTATTAGACAAGAAGGAAGATTAGAAGGTAGTTTTTATAGTAAAGATGGACAAAACCCAAGAAAGGAAGCATAAGCCGGTGAACAACAACAAAATCACCCTGCATTTCTCGAGGAACAAGTTTGATAGTGACCCTACCTATTAGCTGATTTTTAAACTTTACCCTGAAGTGTAATAAATACACAAAACTGAATCAGCATTGAATCAGCAATATCATAACTGATTCATTAATACCTTTTCTCTGTGGCACATGAAACCAGGAATAGCTACATTTTAATACTTTAAAAGTTCAGTTTTATTTGGTGAACCATGTCAAATCTAGATTTTCTGGTCCTTTAAAGATAAAGCTTAATTAACATGGTTTGATTCCAGAATCTCACACTATCAGGTTGGAGGTTTAGCTCACTAAACATGTGCCTACAATATTTGCATGTGTGAGTTCCTGGGTTCTGTTTTCAGCAAAGAGCACACACACACACACACACAAATTTATTTGTGCTGCATGGTGGTAACACTTAATGTTTGTATCCAAGTTCTATGTCTCAGTGACTTATGAGTACATTGAAAATGAAAAGGATATTGAGTTCTACCCCTTAAATTTGAATTTAGTAAGTTTGTGGTGTGTGTGTTGGGTCACTTCAAACACACTTATTTCGTCATTGCTGAAACTTTTGAAGCAGTTCTTAAAGTCTTTTTTTCTGGAACTCTTGTGTCTTTAGTGGCATGGGCATCACTACCTTAATGTCATGAATTGATTCAAAATTTTCATAGCCATTTTGATTTGGGAGAAGAGCTAGAAAGTGCACAGTGTCAGATCCCATGAACAGGAGGATGACGACACACCATACTGTTTTGGGGAGTTTGCCTTTCTGTTGCATTGCACTCAACAGCAGCATTCATCCATATGTTTGATCATACCTTGTAAAACACTAATGACAGAAGACTTCCAGAAGTGCTTCAGAAAAATGGCAAGAATGATGAGATAAATGTGTTCGTAGTGAAGGGGAGTACCCCTACAAGGAGTTAATGGTGATGAATTTTTAGTATAATTTTTAAAAATTTAAGAATGCACTGTAGTTTTTGATTGGCCTTTGTATCTTTCTTCTCTCTAACAAATAGTTGAGACCACATTTTGTAAAGCACAATTTCAGGGTCTTTTTGAAAGATGAATTCTATGGAAAAGCAGGGGCATGATGATACTCATCAGAAAACCAAAGAGCAGAGCAGAGAATGCAGCCAGGAAACCCAATAGCCTGCTTTTAAAATTAATTCACAGATATAACTGTATTATTACTATAACGGATGCCATATTGAAGATTAGCATTAAGTTGATAGTCAATCATTCAATCACTTGCACCCTGAAGATCACAAAGTTTCACTCTGGAGTCAAAAAGGTTACAGATCATGGCTTGGTCTGAAGAATCAGTTCCTGGACAGATCTCAATTGACAGCACTATTAGTCTTCAGGCTATAAAAAAGTGTTTCAAAGTGATAAGAAGTCTTATTAAGAGCCAATATAAATGATGGTTATGATAATAATACCAACAGCTAATATTTCTAAGCACTTATAGTCAAGCACAAATCTAAATAGCCTTTAGAAGAATTTGTGATAACTTTGTAATACCAGATAAAAAAAGTCACCTTAGTAACTTGAATGTGTTTATTAAGCTGCTATGTGGACAAACTGGCTTTTAATCTTTGTCTGAATTAAAAAAATTTGGTAAGAATCTCTTTGCCTTTTTCCATGGTAGAATGATACAAAAAGATTAAGTTCTCTTCCTAAAGGAAGTAGGATTACAGGTTCAGAGGGGTAAGAGTCCCAATGGCCATCTGCAGAACCCTACTTTTCACAGATGTTAAGTCGAGGTTGATTGTAGTACTTCTCTCATCAGAACACCCAGAAAGCATTTACACAGGTGACTCCTGACTATGTATTATGGGAGTCTCAACATCCTTCAGATGGATGGCTAGTGGAAGGTGCAATTTATTACAATAAATAGATCACCACATTTCTGGGGATAGAAACCTTTTAAGGATATTTCCAGGAAGAATGTAACAGCAGACCCAGTTGGGTCTACACTGAATGTAATTTAGGACTTTTCTAAAGGGCCATCAAAGGCAGGTTTTGATGAGAAATCAAATTTCCTGAGAAATAAGGGAATCTGGCACATAGCTGAGCCCAGTAAAATCATAGACACTGGGGAGGAAGAGTTGATCACATTGATCACTCAGTTTGTCCTTTGGAACTCTGTTGGTCCTAGGAAAATGAGATATGCTCTTGTGTCACTGGGGGTTCCATATCCATGCAATGGAGTGTGCCACATGGCTGACTGCGAAGTGTCCCCAACCTGTGCAGGCAATAGATAGTCCAACCCCAATATTATCAGCAACTTTAGGCATTGCATCATGACTGGCAAGTAGTTAGGATTTAGCCCATCAGGTGACCAGCATAAATCCTATTTGGTGTGATCAGTAACTGTGATCTGTCAGCTTGACTTGAATAAGAACCACTTAGCCTATTAGCAAAGCTCTGGGTATGTCTGACGATGATTCACATGTAGCCTGCAAACTGAGGTCAGAAAACCCATCACCAATATGGCTGCTTCCAAATGACACTTACAGTCTGAATGGAATGAAAAGGGAAAGATGTCTGCTTTTTTCTCAGAGGAGCTCTGGTCTTTACCTTTGCTTTTGTATGCTGGTCTCCAGTAGAGACTCTTTCACTGAACCTCACTGTGAGCTTCTGTTTTCAAACTGTAACTGCTACTGGATTCTCCAGTTGTCTGGCATAATATCCTTTAAAATTCTTCCACCTCTGATTCTGCAGATGGCCACTGGGACTCTTACCCCTCTGAACCTGTAATGCTACTTAATAAATTCTTCATGTAATTATACATTTATTTCATATTGATTCAGTTCCTCTAATAAACCCTAGCTGATACATTCAGTAGTTGATGTCAGAATTGTGCTAAATACAGAACAGTTTTCTTAGGATTTAACAAGTCTGAAACCTTAGTAGCAGACAGGAAAAAATGGTAATGATTGCATGCTGTAAGAGCTCTTTTATTGCTGGGACAAAATGCTTGACATAACGTAAACGAGGGTGTGCTTCATTCTGGCTTATGGTTTCAGAGGTTTCAGTTCGTGGTTGGCTAGCTCCGAGGGAGAAGTATCACGGCAGAAAGGCATGGAGGTCCAGAGCTGCTCGACTCACGTCATCTGGGAAGCAGAGAGCCTGGGAAGAGCCCACAGAGGACAGAGACCAGACAGAGTCCCCAAGCAGACACCTCTATAATTCACTTCTTCCACCCAGAAGCCACCTCCCAGCACCACGTTTAGCCCAATGAACTGGAGTAAGTGCCCTCACAGTCCAGTAACTGCTCCAGAAATCTCTTAATCTGATCAAACTGATAATCAGTATTCACTGGGACAAAGCCTGTGCTTGAATACACTTGAGAAACCTCCAGAAACAATTAGGGGGATCTGTGTGAGATTCTAGTTATTTAGTTAAAGACTAAGAAAGAGCACTACTAAAGAGGATATTTATTGCAATTAATGGTATGGCATCCAGTCTCCCAAATGCTTCCTAACATTCCTTGACTCCTAATATTCATATCTTTGCATAAAACTCATTCATATTAAGTCAGTGTTGACCTTTGTGATTAATAGAATACCAGGGAAGTGATAGTGAGTGACCTCTGAGGTTAGGGCATAAAAGGCACTTAGGTTTCTTGGATTGTTTTGATTGGGAGCTGAATGATTTAGAGGGAAGAGAATACATTAGAACAAACAAATTATATGAGTAATTTAATTATAGATAGTAAATCTAAATGGGCTATTAAACAGATACATTTAAAGAAAATTGTTATCATAATTTTAAATATGATTATTTTATAAGAAGACTGTTAAATTTTACTGCAAATGTATTTAGGAGATATTTTCATTTACTTGTGAAAAAAATATTTACTGAGTAATTATTATAGAAGTTGGTTACACATACATTAATACATGTAATTCACTATAATAAATTTTTCTACCTACAAAGTTAGTAACATAAAGACAAATATTAAATTAGATATTTTAAATGATGCATTGTCTCCTGAATTTACAGGTACCAGTTTTTAAAAAGTATACAGAACTATTCCATCTTTACAATATTTTTCAATGATAGTGTTGTTTAATTTTTACTTTAAACTTCTAAGTAAATATAGCCTGAGGAGTAATTTCACTTTTCTCCATAAGAAGAGGTACCAACATAAATGAAAAGCTTGGCCAGATAATCCCATTTGCTGGGATGGGGAAGGATAAATTAGCTATGACTTTTAGCTCAGCTGCATCTCACAATCCCCTTTCTTACCTCTGCCTCTTACCTCACTGTTTATTTCAAGAACTCATCTCTGTGGAGAAAAATCTCATATTTATATCTTTAACTAACAGTTGCCTGGTTCTATAACTCTGAATCAAAACCAACAGATAACATACTAAAAATATAAGGTGTTTATATCACCTTTTCAGGCAAAGTATTCATGTCTTTAGCTACATATCTTAGACTGTCACTGATGGATACTATGGGAATTTCTAGAAATGAGTAGAAAATTTCTGGAGAAAAGGATCTATTTAAAGAGAGGACATGTCTAATTAATTTCAGCACTGTTATAATATGCATGATATTAAAAAACCATGGAGGCTGTGACCTATTAATAGTTATGAAATCAATTTAGTGTTATGAGCATTTCAAAAAATGGGGAGTGGAGTAGTATTTAACAACAAATTTTAAAAATTGTTGAACAAAATATGAGTAAATACTATTTTTATAAAAGTTTTATTATGTACATATAGATTCTCTATGCCTGAGCCACAATGTGAAATTACTTCCTATCATGGATCATAGTTCACATTTTTGAAAGCTACTGATATTTAGTAGTACAAACCCAAAAGTTTAGGAACTTTTCCCAATTTAATAATAATTTGCTTTTCTTTCAAATGAGAAAGATATGCAATATAAAATGGAAACATTATATAAATACCTATAAGAGGTGATTTTATGCTACTGTAATTTGTTCTACAACCTGTAGCTTTATACAAATAAAAGTGTATAATTTCAGCTTTAGATGATATAATCACTCACCTTAAGACAGCAATACCAGAACTTGCTGCTCAATTCCCTTCATTTAAAACAATGCAAGAGAATAGCAAATACATTTTCAAAAAAATAGTGGAGGGTGAGACAGAGAATGTCCAGAATAAATTCGTGATTATACTATATTTAGCATTGTTAAGTAGCTTACATCAGTTGAGTTTCTGAGAAAGTTATGTTCATTTCTTAAGTACGTTTCTTTCTCAACCAATTAACTAGCCAGCTTTCTAATACCATCGAAGAAAACTAAATTTTGTGTGAAACACAGCCACTAAAAGCTATGATACAGGACAACACTTATGAAATGAAAGTATTAACAGGGAAGACCACATAAAAATACTCATTAAAGTAATTGCTTTATGATTTCAGTCTAGTGAACTTTCCCCATGCTTTGTCATATTGGTGTTAATTACAGTATCTGTAACCTTTCATATTGGCATCTGACTATTTGAAAGTGATATGCTTTGGGTTCTGTACTCTGTTAAATATTTAAAACCTTCAAATTGTAGTACAATAGCATGTAAAAGGAACTAATCGGATTAAAGTTAGAACTAGAAGGCTGTTGTGATGATTGAGAAAAAGTTGAAAAGTTACTTGTTAATGAACTCCTAGGCAAACAGGGCTCTCCTTAAACATGCTCATTTCTATGTAAATTTACTCCATGCCATCCAACAAATGTTTATTGATTCTCACATGCTTAGCAAGGATTATTATATTCTCATTGTAGTTCCTGCCTGCAAGGTGTTCATAACCAGGAAAAGAGATGGGCAAGTACATAGAAATCAAAGCAGAATATGCCAAGCACCTTAGAAGAGATTAGCAACAAAATGCTTTAAGAAAGTTTACTCAAACAGAAAACAATAGCATAGGTTTTGAAAGACAATAGTAAATATCTCAGGGTTATTATAGTAATTCACAGATAGCTATGGAGATAGTCTCAATAATTACTAGTTTTCATTTTTATGGCAGCTGCTAATTTTTGTTTTTCAGCATGGCTTACTTAGAGGAAGACAATCAATTCTATAGCTATCTTCATTTTGTCATTTTGATTTTCTTAAATTTATTGGATTAAGGAAGTGATAAAATCAAATATTTTGACATATATAATCAGTACAAAAATATAGCATGGTAGAGTTTTAGTGCCTCCATTAAATCGGTGGCAGGTGGTAAGTGCCACCATCATTCTTTCCTGCATTCTACAAGGACTTCCTCTTCCAGGCTTGTTTGGATTTCCAAGAGGAAAAACACATCTGGGTGTAATAATTCCTACCTTGATTTCCCCAGAGATTTCCTTTTCACCATTGTCTTAGTTACTCTTTCCTTGTTGCTGGGACAAAATACCCCACATTCAAAATGAAGCAAGGAGAGGTTTATTTCCTACAATTCTCAGAGGTTTCAGTCCATACTCAGTTGGCTCCAAGGCAGCATGGCGTGGTGTGGAAGACCTTCATGGTGGCTGCAAACAGTAAAGCAAGAACTAGCAAGAAAGACATTCCTTCTTCCAGCCTTTACATCCTATCCTGGCTCCATCCCTAGGTGGGTGTAGCACTCACACCACCAATCTGAGCGCTAGACAGTGAACCAATCACAAATGCTAGATTTGGTCGTGTCCATAATTGCATGAGGTTTGGGGGCCACTGACATAAACCATGACAACAATGACCTTTGTTTTCTCACTAACTGGAAGAATGCCGCTGTAACTTCTCCAGTCTGTAAACCCAGGGATGCCAATGTCTAGGTGAAGAGCTTGTTGCTTAGGCACACAGATATCAACCCATAGACCACTGGACTGTCTACTTTGTCTGCAGTGCTAAGCCTAAGGGACTCTGGAGGGCACTCTGATTCTTAGAATTGTTTCTATATTTACTGTTTATTTTTTTATTTTTTATTGGGACCGGGGATCAAACTCATGACTGTGTGCTTGCAAGGCAGGCACTTATGCTACTGAGCTAAATCCCCAGCCCCTGATTCTTAGAATTGTTACAACTATAGTTAAAATTTTTTTCAATCTTACTTAAACTCTTTTCTTTTAGTAATTGAGCTTAGTTAATTATACATTGACATTTTAATGCTCAGTTACTGTTACATATTTTAGCTGTAGCAATCCAGAAATCACTCTTCCCTTTATGGTCTGTGATGATGTCTTTATATGCTTCACAGGGGATAAATAACTAGATTTAACTTTTAGAGCCTCTTAAAATTTGCAATCCATTATTTATCTTTGTTCTACACGAAGTCCTGCAAAGTTGATTCTCTATCAAGTTTTCGGAATGTCTAGATGAAGATAGTATATTATTTTTCTTTGTTATCTGTCTTAACATTCCACTCAGATTCTATGCAAGATAGTAAATTTACTTTATAAGTTTTTCTGCAAATCAATGTGGGAAAAAGGAGAGGGAACTTTCTCTCTTTCCATGATTTATTGTGATCATGCCATAGATTGTTGTCCTCTTCAATCAACATCATCTTTTTTTGATATTTTGATTGATCCATGGTAGGTCTTAAAAATATTTGGATTTTTTTTTCATTTGAAGCCAAAAAGAACATGTTATTCATGGAAATAAGTTCATGTGGTTGCATTTTAACCATCCAATTAGATTCCTTTGATGGAAGAAAGCTTACAGTGATTCCAGGAGGACAGCGCTGGAACTGAGACTCATTCCAAATTCACCACTCTTTAACTGAATGACTTTACACAGCCCTCTTGATCCTTTTAACCTCAGTGATTTATCTGGAAAATGAACAGCAGCATTCAGTGAATCCTGAAGCTGCCTCTGAGCTCCAAATTTCTAATATTCTATAACCAGAAGTGTAAAATAAACTGGAAAGTTAAAATTTCTAAATATGTAGCCTATGCAGAAGATAAGGTAAAGTAATTAGGAATTTCTCAAACATATATTGAGCATTACTATGCCATCAAAGTGGGATAAGTACTGTGTGTGTGTGTGTGTGTGTGTGTGTGTGTGTGTGTGTGTGTGTGGTGGGTGTGGTGGGAATTCTAATCTTAAGTCTGATGAAGAGAATTGGGTATGTGCATGAGTAACCCTCATGCTAGATGCTGATAAAGACTCTCCATTTTTGGGAAATTAAATAGGCAATTGAGCCACAATTCATTATATCTTTTAAGACAGCAGTTGATGTTCTATGATAAATGGCTCAATCTAAATTTACTTCAGAGTGAAAATAATTTTACTGCATATCAGCAATTACAATTTGTAGGCAAAAGGCTTGCCAAATCCACAAGATTGGATGGGTGTACCTGTTTAAAAAAATATGTCATTAAGCCAGAAATATCTTTTCTCTGGTTCTTTCTTTACCGAAGACAAATAAGCCAGCCCCAATCCCTGACTTATAATAATAATTTATAAAACAGGTGGTAAGGCTGAGCAGATAGATTACAGTGAGGTGTGAATCAAACTCATGCTGGCATGCTTTTACAAGAAAGCAGCAAAGAACTGGATAATTGGTGTCTGGAACTGCTGGGCTTTGTTAGGCAATATTTTAACTCTGATTAATGATACTAGTAAGAAACATTTTCTAAACCCATACAGCATATTAGAAACCAATATCTTCACATAAACTTCTTCTGTTCAGATTGCAGGCTGTTCACAGTGTCCTCAGTAATAGATTGAGGGCACTAAATAGATTCCTGCAATGCAGATTTTGATGTTTCTTAAATATTCAGTGACAAATTTTTAAAAAACATAGATAAACTATTCTTCATTCAACACAATATAGCAATTCTAGACTGCTTTGTTACAGAAATGAGCAGAAAGTGATTTTTGCAAATATGCCCAATTCACGGATGAGGTGGAAGAATGTAGAAAGGCCTACCTAAGTATAGATTTTTTTTTCTTTTAGGTATCAATGGAATATTGAAGGCTTCTTTTTCTCCTTGTAAGTGAAGGATACGAGCAGACTGATATTTGAGAAATGCAATCTAGAATGGCAAATTATTTAACAGTATGTTAACTTCATTGATTTCAGTATGTGCTAGAGGAATGAAAGTAGAATTCGATAGTCACTAGGATTTGGTGGCCCCTTAAATTTGAGGACTAAAAGGAGAGCTAATCTCAAGTGCTGGGCACTGCCAAAAGGACAAGTTTGGTGATCAAACCTGGGTGAGTTAAAGAAAAATCCACTTTCTATCAAGTTGTGCTTAGAAGAGAAAGGAAAGAAGAAATAATTTTGTTATTTACTCATTTTTATTTTTAAATATTTCAAAGCTATGAAAAAGTGCAAGAGTAAATAAATGCCCAAATGATATTCTTTATTAAATTTATGCTTATGTGCTTATATGCTTAAATTTATGCTTATGTGCTCGAGTACTTTCTCTGCAGTCTCTCTTTCCTTGGTACTTTGTTCCAAAAATTTTGCCATACATCTTCTACATACCCAAAATATGATGATCATTGTCTGAAAAATTTGTCATTGTATTATTATTATCTAATATACAGCTATATTTATTTTGTAATATGCCTATTAATAATATCATTTATAAGTTTTTTCATGGAAGAAGATATTGTAAATCTGGTCTGGTGCTACATGGGTATAATTATAAATTTGAGAATCACTACAGAGAAGTGACTATTATTAAGCCAATAGTATGCAATTATACCTGTGGTCATGAACTTCATTCAGTCCCTGATTCTGGGGAAGATGGCCATGGTTGTGAACAGAAGCAAATTTTGCCAAATGCTTCTGTTTAAGAACCAAGTGGTTTATGAACATAAGTTTTCATGAACCAAGGCATTACTTTTTTTTATGCCATCCATAAAAACCCTTTAAAGGTTTTTTAAAAAAAATATTTAAAAAAGAGAAAAGTCGGAAAATAAGACTAAAAGCAAAAGGCATAAACAACACTGGCAAACTCAAAATGATAATTGCTGCATATAGGTGAGATAATTCTGGGAAGATATTGATAGAGTTCAATCAAAGACAGAACCTTGAGGTACCTTTAGATTTATTTTCAAAATTTGTAGATGGTGTTTTATAGATTTTAGTGAAGAAAAAATATATTTTGGTTAGATGACCAGCATTAGACCATTTATGAAAATATTAGCTAGGATTGATTTTTTTCTTTTTCTCCTTTTTAATTTTAAAATGAAAAAGAATAAAAATGACGATACAGAATTTCAAAAAAAAATAAAAGATTAAGAATGGTTAGGGAAGGATCTAAAGATGGTAGACTGGTAAGCAGCAGGATATGGAGCCTCTCTGAGAGATAGCTCAGATGCTGGAATAAAACATCATGGAGAGGTCCAGCAGAGGGAGATGGATTCTCTCAACCCAGTAAGAAACTGAAGGGAAAAGAGCTGCTCAAATACCAAGTCCTGGGGCTACCATTAGAGAAGCTAAAATTTGTGGTCACAGCACTCTCACCAAGCTGCCTGAATTCATGCCACTGAGACTGGCCTGAGCGCCCAAACTCATGCCCATGAGACTGGCCTGAGCCACCCCGCATGAGGAGCTGGGCCACCCCATGTGTGACTCACCAGGAGCCACTACAAAATCTTGCAGCAGCTGTGCTCAAGTCGGAGTTCAGAGAGCCCAACAGAGAACAGAGCCAGAGAGTGACCTGCATTAAACCACGGTGAGTGCTGGGAATAAGACTGTCCCACAGGAAAGGGGCAACCAAGTGGACAACATGTTGGAGTAGGGCAGCACTGGCCTAAACTAGGAACGGCAGAAACTTCAGTTGGTTGCCCCACTCTCAGAGCAGATTGGTGGGATCTTCTTGGCCTGGGTCACACTCCTCACAGGGACTCAATAAGTCATCCCAAACTGATTCCCTATGCACAGCATGCACTGATGCAGTGCAGGCCCCTGAAGGTTGGTTGGCCTGGAGGGGAGGGGCCAGCATATGCCATCTCTGCCTTTACCTCAGTGATCAATAGCAAACTGGAGAAGGCAGAAACCGGTAGCCAGCACACTTCAGAGGAACTATAACCAGCAAGGAGAGGGGCTGGGACCTACACTATACACTTGTATGGAAGAAACCAAAAACATGACAAGAGAAAAAATAAGAAAAAGTCTCCAGCCCCCAGCCCTGAGAACATTGATCCAGGAGAGGTAAATACAAAAGATATTGAGGGCAGCAAACATGCACTATCAAACACAGAATCAGCGGACATAAACAGATATCTTTGGGACCTCATAGATGAGCTCAAAACTGAAATATTAATTCAAGTAAAGCAAGATATAAGTAGATTAATAAAAGAAATGCTAAGCACTTCTCCAGAAAGACACAGATGAAAGAATGGAGTGACACACAAAAAAAGGAGAGAAACATTCGATGAAGAATATAAAGAAAACCTAGAATACATGAAGCAGATTTAAAGATATTTACCAGGAAATTAAAAACTCCATTGAAAGCTGGCAAAACTGCTTGAAAGAAACTAAGGACAGACCATCAAAATTTGAAGACAGGTTTGCAATGTGTGATCATAAAAGGAAAGATCTCTTAAAAATAACAAACAGGCAGTAACAATACAAAGGCTAGAAGACGACTTGAGGATCTATAACTTAAGAATAAAAAATGTGAATGAAGAAGCAGGAGTCAAAACAAAGGAATTACAAAGGCTATTCACAGAAGTAATTAAGGAAAACTTACCAAGCATAGGAAAAGGAAATGATATTCAGATGTATGAAGCATACAGAATTTCAACCACCTACAACTAAAGCAGAGGTATACCCAGACATATAATAATCAAGATCCCAGAAATTCAATATAAGAACAAAATATTAAATGCTTTCAGAGAAAATAAACAGATAACCTATAAAGGAAAACCCATCAAAATCACAGCAGACTTCTCAATACAGACCATCAAATCAAGAAGAGCTTGGAGCCAAGTAATCCAAGCCCTGAAAGAAAATAACCTCCAGCCCAGATTGATGTACCCTGCCAAACTATCTCTAGAAATTAATGGAGAAACAAGATGAAAGAGGAACTGGGGGAATTTGTGACCACAAATCCAACCCTACAGAGAATAATGAAGGACATTCTAGAGAGAGAGAGAGAGAGAAAGACAGAGAGAGAGAGAGAGAGAGAGAATACCAGGATTTCAGAACAGTGGCAGAGAGGCCTCAATGAACGGGGCAGACAGTGGAATGGAGAAAAGTAGACACCCACAGGCAGAAAAATAGCACAGCAGAAATGAGGCAGAAAAGGTTTGCTATAATCTCTAACATAGATGGCCTTGATACACTTAAAAAAAGGGAACACAGGCAGAGTAGATCAGGATGCAGGGTCCAACAAGATGCTCTGTATAGGAAATATAATTAACCTGAAAAAGGGTTTATGGGCCAAAAATCAAATATGAGAAAACAATGCTCTATGTGACAAGGAACCAGAGAGAAATAAGGGCAACTTGACCAACACCTGCGGATAGGCTGGAAAGACAGGATGATTATGTGCAGTAGAGAGCTACTCAGATATAACAAAGGAAATCCTTGTGGCTTTTGTAGGTAAAAGAATACAACTTGAGATCAAGAAGGTTCAGAACCATTTAGGTAAATAGCAGGTTGCCCCCCACCATCTAAAAACTGAGGGGTTTGGTGGGACTCAAAATGCGCAACATTCTATGGGAGTGAAAGGGGAAGAATAGTCTAAAAAAAGAAGGCAGAGGATATTGTTAATAGTGTATCAGGTTCTAAAACCCACATAACTTACACTACTCTGTTGAGATGGATTATATTCTGTTCCAGTCTGTCTACTTATACTAGCTTTGAAGGCACAGAGATCTATCCTGAAAGTAGCAGGAATAGTATGGTAATCACCCTTAATTTCCTATAAACTTAATCTGAAGCCCTGTATGATGTACACTGTTTTATTATGACTGATCTTACTTGAATCTGGTTTGGTAGATCACTGTTTTGTCTTGACTGATTTTATTAGAATCTGTTACGACTGACAGTATCAAGTCTGAGAGCATACACTGAAGATGACGAGATCCACTAGGATACCCACTCTGGTTTGACTATTACCTGCTTTTGAAGTCTATAATGTCTCCAATATTTTGCTTTATTAATATTGTGATGTACTGCTATATTCAATTATACTATGCCTGATGATATGGATAATTCTATTGAAGATAAGGGATAACACAGTAACCATTGTAGATCACCTTGTACTGTGGTTTTATATGACTTTTTTGTTTCATGTTTTTATAGGAATTTGTTCTGTTTTGTCTTGCTTTGTTTTGTTTTTCCCTCTAATACAGAAAGGATAGAAATACATGTAGAGACTCATGCATGTGTAGAGCCTATAAACAGTTTATGAGAACTGATTATATAATGCATGATGGAATGAACAACTACTTTGAAGAAAAAGAGACACTAGGGTACCCAGTGCTGATTATGTAGTGTCATAAAGTGAAATCCAGCAATACTATTATTCTTTGTTAGAGTGATTTTAACTTGTTTTATTTTAAGTTCAACATACATGAAGGTATGGACAGCTATTTTGAAGAAAATGAGAGACATTATGACAGCCATTGTTGGCTTCCCTATTATCTGGTCTTGAAGACCTAAAACACCTTCCTCATCCTGTTCAGATCAGTTGTATACTATGTTATTTTTTGTGAGTTCTCTGTATGTGAAGATATGGACAAATATTTAGAAGAAAACAAGAGACAATATGATAGTGAAGATCTCTGATTGTCTTACTTTGAAATTTATGTCTCTTACATTTCTTTCTTGTGTTGTTTGTTGTGTTTAATTTTATCCTCTTTAAAATAAAAAAAAGAATGGTTAACATATTGTGTATTGTTATTTTCAAAATAGTTGTTCAAATTACAAGAAATGGACATGAAAAATGATGAAACAAACAGTGAAAGCACAAGCCATTTTTTTGACAAACGAACAGAGTTTAGTAGTACAGTTACCTATCTTGTATATAGATAGGTATAGATATAGATATAATCTTTTCCCTTCTCTATTTCTCCTTTCTCCTATCCCAGTTGTTCTTTCCTTTTTAGCAGTTTCTTTTTTCTTTTTCTTTTTCTTTTTTTCTTTTTCTTTTTCTTTTCTTTTTCTTTTTCTTTCTTTCTCTCTCTCTCTCTCTCTCTCTCTCTCTCTCTCTCTCTTTCTCTTTCTCTTTCTCTTTCTCTTTCCCAATATCTATTGTCCATTATGGATCTTATTTACTCTTTCAGTCTTTCCACTCTAATGCAAGGACAATAGATGTGTATAGTGACTTAGTTTTGGAAGACACCTTAATGTGCCCAGTTGGATCTTTCAAAAATGGTGGTGCTGTGCAATGTGACTTGCAAGCTTTCGACCAAAGAGTGGGGGCTACATATTGTTCAATCGGGTTGTGTCATGGGTAAATGAACATCTTTGTTTCTTATTTAATGGAGATATCTAATGCTGGCAATAAGATCTGGCAAGTACCTATATTACTCACAATGTCATATTATCCAACCAAGTCTTAATGCAGCTGGAATTAGAGATGTTTTGTGTCATTCTTCTCAGGGTCCTCAAAATATGTACTTGGCTCCATAAGCCTGTTTGTGCATTCCAGGATATGGCTATTTTGCCACATTTTTCTTTTATCTCTCTCTTTTATGTTTTTTTTTTACTGCTTTAGTTGCTCCAGTTCAAAAATGTTCTTTTTCTGAAGAGTTGCTGTGAATACTATCTTTTAAAACATTTTTAAAATTTTATCTTAAAGAAGGTAAAACAGAATAAAACCAATCAAAACAAACCAGTGTAAGATATGCAGGTCTTTGAAACATTACAAAATCAACAAAATCAAAATAATGCCTTTTGATGTCTTCAAAATAGCTGCAGATAACTTCAGACATAGTAAAAAAAATCAAACAGCACAAAATAGAATAAAAACAATAAAGCCAAAACAATGAATGTAATAAAGGATTTCCATACAAGCCAATAGTAAATCCAAAATTGCTACCATAAAACATCTTGCCATCTTTGAAACAGCTTCTCCTGCTATCAAACAAAATAAAGAGAATAAAACCCAACCTAACAAAACAATGAAAACTATATAGGACTTCAAAACAAGACTATAGAGAATCAACAATGGCTACAACCCTCAGAAGGAGGTCCCCTTAGATACCACACTGTGTACCACTATCCTCTGAACCTATAATCAGACCGCTGCCCTAGCCTTGCAATGTTAGTGAAACAACAAAGCATCACAGGCATCCAATTGCATTTCACCTCCATAGCTACCATCACAGCCTGTGTTTCACTGGATAAGCTGGTCACTTACAGTGTGTATGTGTGTGTGGGGGGCTGGTACTTTTTGTTTACCAGCTCACATGCCAAAAGGGGCTTGGGTCTGGCTGTTCCCAGTCCAGTGGTGGCCCATGCTTGGCACTGGTTCCCAGATTGGGCTTGTTTGTTGGTGCTGCATTGTTCTCTCTCCCCCGACTCCGAGAATCTATACTCACCATCTTTGAGACAAAGAATTGTACACTGATTTAAGCGTTCATGTCAAACTATATGTACAATAATGTTTCTGGGATCATTAATCATAATCATAATCAAAGCAGTGATATAGTATATTTTTAGAACACAAAATAACTCACAAGCATTAGTTTCGACTTGGATGCACTGAGAAATAGTGATTAGATCTGTGAGAGAGGAATTAACAAAGGGAAGAGGGTGAAAGTGACTCTTGTATGTAACTCATTAATTAGCACCAGATTTCAAGATTTATTGTCTACCTGATACCTAGCACTGTGTTTTGAATGAGAATGCATAATTTCATCTAACTTAGAACTTCTTGAATTATCTTTAATTTTATTTATATATGAATATTGTCATTAAAAATCCTGTTAAAACTTTAAAAAGTTCCAAAAGGAGTATCCATGATGGAATTAGATTAGATTATGAGTGAAACTAATTCTTTCTTTCATTTTTCTATTTTGAAATTTATTATCTTCATCTAGCGAGAAATTAAAACATTGCCAAGGGGAATGAAACTGCCTGCTTCTTATCTCTAGTTGTGCATTCTTCTGAAGTCATCATGAGTCCTGCTATACATATCTTAGTCTCCCTAAGCATCATAGATATAAATATCAGTGTTTCACATGCTGTTTTTGACCAATTTGTAGCATAGAATTCCTTTTTCTTTTTGGTACTAGGGATCAGACTCATGACCTCATGCTTGCCAGGCAGGTGCTTATGCTGCTGAGCTAAATCCCTGACCAGTAGCATAGAATTCTTATTCTTATACTCCTTTTTACATGTTTGAAAGTAGGTTCATATCAGTATAAGTACATAGGTATGTAACAGTTGTACAGTATTGCATAATGTATCTGCACCATAATTCATCCAACTGGTCTCCATTTAATGGACTTGAAGTATATACTAACTGTTGAACAATGCTGTAATATGCTGTGAAAATCCAACAAAACTTCAAAAGTTTTTGGGATAATTAGGTCAAACATCACAAGATGGAGTATTAGGTCAAAATTTAACTTTCGTATTCTATTTCAGTGCATTCATATGTTTCTCTCTGTGTCTTCTCCCATTCGTGTGGGTTTTGTTCTCATTGTATAGATATGTTCCTAGTCACTCATGCATTCTCTGCATCTTCTGTTTGTGAATATGCTTCAAAGTTTAAGTGTGGAATAGTGGGAGGTATGCTGAGCAGAAGTTTGACTCATGTCTGGTTCTGCCATTCAGCAGATCTCAAAATGTTTTACATCTAAAGTCATCAACGTTGTCTTTGTCAAGTGACATAATCTTTATCGCTCTTCTCTATCATTTTTTGAACTCATTCTTTCATTCATTTATCCATGAATTAGTTATCATCTAAAAATTTTTTATTGAGAATCTGCTATCTACCAGATCTTGTAGCAAGCACTAATAAGAGTATGAAATATTCTAAAAATAAATAAATTTTTTCTTAATGTAGTGGAGAACACAGGAACAAAATAACTGTATAGCATGTAATTATACTTATTAAACAGTTTTAAACTTCTGTTTCTTAATTAAAAAAAGAAGCACAAAGATATCTAAAGTGTTTACTTCTTTTTAAAAAAGTTTTTTAAAATTGTAATTGAACTAAGTTTTTCAAGGATCATTTGCTTTCAAAATAATTTCTGACCATATTACTTCAGAAGGAAAAGTGCTTAGGGTTTCCCAAAGCAGCTTACGATTTTAACTAATTTAACAAAATAATTTCTGACCATATTACTAAACAAAATAATTTCTGACCATATTACTTCAGAAGGAAAAGTGCTTAGGGTTTCCCAAAGCAGCTTACGATTTTAACTAATTTAACAAAATAATTTCTGACCATATTACTAAACAAAATAATTTCTGACCATATTACTTCAGAAGGAAAAGTGCTTAGGGTTTCCCAAAGCAGCTTACTACTTTAACTGGTTTTAAGCTTTCATTCATACCTACTAATTCATATAATTGTTTAGGAATAAGATGCGTGTGCCATCCTTATGGTAAGGGATACATGAGCCCCAGGCACCAGTCAGGTCATGCATGGGCCATGAAGTAGAGACTTTGTCACTGTTGAAAGCCAGGGTGAGAAAGTAAGATCGGGAGCTCACTTAGGTTCCTGCCTACATAGGAGTGGGGGCAAGAAGCCAGAGTCGTAAAGAGAAAAACACCACCTTTATGGGAACAGTAAAATGTAATGCCTCCTTGGAGTCCTGCTCCTTTTCAAAATAAATATGGGAATTTGTTCAGAGCTATTTGTGTGGCTGTCTTCTACCCACCCTGTGCTGTGAACTCATATCAAATGCTTTAAACAATATTTTAGATGATGAATATTTACTTGGAAAATTAATATTTATATTTCAAAAATAATGCTATGTCATTTATAGCAAGGCTTTGATAATGAAAATGTGAATAGGATGATATTTAATAACCTACTGATTGAAATATTACTAACATTCCAGCCTATTGTTTGTGTTTTCAGTGGTTGCTTAGTTCACTTTCTTTTTTTTTTCCTAAGAAAAAAGAAGAACCAAGAAAGTGGTTGCTCAAGTTTGAGGGCTATCCACATTTCTGTGGGTAAAATGGTTAATTAAAGTAAAGTGAAATTATATCTGTCCATAGATAAAGTTCTAGAACAAAAATTAAAATTTGCTTTTATGATTTTAGTATCTAAACAATAGTATTTAATAGATAAGTCTGAGTCATAAATATATAAAATGTATGAGCCTTAGTTTTCTCCTCTATAAAGTAGAAATAATAAGAGTAACATGAATATACATCAGATAGAATTATTATGAGAGATAAATAATGAGTCTAAAATTCAGCTTCATGCCTACCACATGGTTAGTACTCAATTCTTATTTGACATCATTAGGTGAGTTTTTAATGTCTACTGAATCTGAATAACATAACTGATTCCAGAGAAATAAAAATAGATACAGTTAATAGATAATTGTAACTTTTGAGATTTGCATAAATGAAAGTAGTGGTGCGTAACTCTGTTGAGAATAGCTGAAGAAATTATTTCTATGGTTAATTTCTGGGAAATGGATGCTCCATTATCTGTGCTCAAAGGAGGTGGGGCAGTTCTGAGCAAACTGGAGAATTTTTACACTTTATTTTGAATGAAAATATATGTAATTGATCGAACTTAGTAAAATATTTTTGGATGAGCTATATTGCATTGGTGCCCTTTATGTCAGTTTTAAAAATGATTCTGCAGAAGTTGAGCCTCATTTGCATAGGTCCATTTACCAAAGAGCTCCAGCTCTCTCCCGTCATAGCAAATAATAGGATGTGATGTTCTCAGAAACTGACACTCAGACAGCAGCCTTATTCAGGAGCTCCCACAAGCTTAGCTATGAAAACTTAAATCATAACATATCTACCCAAGTGGATTTCATCTCTTTTTAAAAATTTTTGAGCTGAAAATTGTATAGAGTTACAGTATATGATGTGATGTTTTGATACATGAACACATTATGGAATGAACAAATCTGGCTAGTTTATACATCATTCCCTCAAATTTCTATCATTTTTTTTTGTAGTAAGGACATTAAAAATCTTCTTTTTTAGTCATTTAGAAATATGTGTGTTTATTAATTCGATATACCTTTACCTGAATTCTGTTCTTTACCCAGTGGTCCTTTTTTATTTATTTATTTTTTCCAGCTCAGTAGACCTTGTCCCAGTATGCTCCTTTTTTCTTGTGTGTGTGCATGGGTTTTTAAATATTTTTTATCATCTCACTCCCGCAGGGAAACGAGCAGTATGAAATGCCCCTCTAGAGACCCTCCACCTCAAACGGCCATATGGGTTTAATGTATAATGCATGAGAAGCTGCGTGAGCCCCAGATGATTCAAAAGAGAAGCCTTCCAGGCTGGGCTCAGGAGGCAATCTTTAATCATAATTAGAAAATCAAACAGCATCTTACTGTTGTTCTAGTCATTTCATTGCAAGGTAATAATTCTGGCTCTAATAGTGCCAGAGAGTAATATATTGCTATAATGCAACGTTCCCAACACAATTATTGTGCAAATGCACTTATTTATTGGTAATGGGCTCATTGCCCTCAGAATTTCCTATTTAGATTTGGTGGAAATCTATGGACACCTCTCTAACTAGAGCTGTATCACTAAGTCTCAAAGCAGAGACAAAATAATGTGAAACGTAATTTGGATGCTAATTTTACTGTAGCTTAATATGAAGGAACTCTTGGGAGAGGCAGGAAAGGGAAGACTTCAGCATGGTTTCTGTGAGTGCTGCCAACTTTTGAGAGATGCCTTTTCTCTTCTTTTGGCCCAGGGACAATATTTGAAATTGAGATTTGAAGACTTTGTAGTTTGCTACCGTATACAAAATTTTTACTTGTAATTGGGGTTTTAAAGTAAACTACAAAGTAGTACAATGTAGAAATATCTATGCTTAATATGTGTTAAGAGTTTTTAATTAATTACAAGGAAAGAAAAAGCTGACCTCCAAATGAATCAGTGTCTACAAGGAAAGTCTGCAACTCTGGAAAACCTTTCAGACGATGATGCATTCTTTATTGGAAGGAGTTGATCTAAAAGTCTGAAAAGATTAGAAAAAGTAAGCCAGATGAATGATAGTGTAGGGGATAGCCCATCTTGTTTGCTTAGGAGTTCTAGTCAGTGTTCTTTGGGTATTTCATGTATAAAGATATAAATATTCTTACTGCACCAGAATCTAGGGCCACAAATTTGACACAGTCATAGAAACATAAAGGAGAGAAGACTGAACATTTAAAAAAATCAATTTCTTTTAAATGGGAAAAATATTTGAAGCCACAAACTACAGAATCCATGAGTTTAATCTCATGTCAGGCTAAGCAGTACACAATGCAATCTTCTCATTTTGCACATGAGCGAACTGAGAACCCATGTGGTCAACTACACGCCCAGTACATGGGTTCCATCAGTAGACATCCAGCCTCTTCTGATAAGTGTCAGAGAGCTCTCTATTCTCTTTTGGCATCTATCACTAGAATAAATGGCTTCATTTGTTATTCAGACTTCTATTTATGAATTTTCCTTTTACCAAATTTGCCATTTATTGTCCTTTGCTCAGCTTTTCAGAGGCAAATCATAAATGATATATTATTTAATCTCAAATACAATAAATCAACTTCTTTAGCACTTAACTTTTGCCAGAAAAACATTTGGAGGCTGTAGCACAACTCAACGGAAAGGAATTTAATGACGATATTAGAAAGATTGACTTTTTATGTAGAGTACTTAAAATATATTAGTACAAGTTAATTGCCTATATGTGAAAAGTGATTGTCAAAAGTAGTGAAGTAAATTGCAGGAAAAGATTTTTTTGTGATATACGAGTAGGGAAGCTGTTTTAACTTTAAAACTTTAAAGCTTTAAAGGAAAATTGATTATATTTTCATCACCAGTAAGGAACTGTTTAAGGAGGGATATCACAGACAGAGATGAAGTACAGGTATCGTAAGTGTAAAAGTAACAAAATGCAAAAATTGGGCAGAAACTCTGATAAAAATGGATACGAGTCCTGAAAGTCAGCTTACATAAAAGAATGTCAAAAAGTTAAAGTGGTGCTCTAATACATTCGTAATACTGAAAATGCAAATTGAAAGAATGCTGAGGTGTTAGTTTAGATCTGTATTCCTGGGAGTAAGTAAAAAGCTAAGTAATGTCAACTTGCCGGGGTTATAGAGACACAGAATTTCGTGTTTACTTGTGGTGGAAGATGCAGCCAATCAGAAAAGCATACACTGACACTTTCAAAATAAAATTTTCTCTTCCACATACCTAAACTACTCCTTTCCATAATAGATCTCAAGAAAAGAATCACAAATCCACTAAGGCACATATACAAGGCTGATAATTCCTGCATTATTTGTGGTGGTTGGAGCTGAACCTACTTGGCAGAGCAAAAAATAGCATGCAGCAGCTATGCACCACGGGGTAATACGTAGTGGCTAGAAATAATGAATCATGCTTAGGTAGGAAACATACATGGGTCTTAAAAACTCAGTGCTTAGTGAAATAAGATAAAACTTGGATGGCACACAAAAATTATTTACCTGAATAAATTCATATATTGAAATTCATTATGTATTCACTTCTATTCATTCAAGCCAAACATTACATTTTTGCTTATATAAGACACAGAAACAAAATGAAGCGCATCGAATATAATGGAATGAAATTACACACTGAATCGTGAATAGGGTGGAGGCAAAAGAATATGAAAAGAACCACATGAATAAAGCAAAAGGGACCTTTGTAAGTAGCCCAGTGATCATAACATGCCATCAACTATGGAGCGTGATTTAACCCAACCCTCTTCTCCTAAGGGCAAAGGAAAAGAAGGTATCTCACGACTATGATCTTGAAATAATCTAAGTGGCTTCTGAATTGTGCAATAAGTCACAAGTATGTTTATTAACAGTGACTTTTTAATAGTCTAAATATTTGATTTTAAAATACTGTATATGAACATAAAAACATTCATAATTATTAAAAACTGTAAGCTGATTGAATACTCTGGTTAATAATGTGGTTTTTCTTAAACAAATTTAATTAAGGAGACTAAAGCTACAAAGCTTAATTGTAAAATGTTGAACATACAGTCTTTCCCATTGTGTTTTTCACTGTTTTACAGAGCTAACCTTATTTGGAAAGCTCCATGTTTCAATTGCTACACCTCTGCTTCCTATTATGTTGTGTGTAACAGTCCAGATGCCAGTGCCTTCTTTATAATCTGTCATTATTATTACTATTTTGTTTGAAACCATATGGAATGTAACCATTTCTAAATTGCTTCCTACTCAGGAGCAGAAATAAATGCTGATACACAGCTGACAGCATGAAGGTAGGGCAGACTTCCTGGGAAAATGACTAATGGTAGCCACATAGCATTCCGGGCTCTGAAGGGACCCGGACTTGTTACAACGCTCTGCAGTCACTACCCTGTTAGAAACAAGCCTTTTGTGTTCATTATGCTCTGGTCTCTCAAATTATGTAAGTCCAGAACCAATGGATTCAGAGCTCAAAATATTCAACAATGCTTTATTGAGCATCTCTTATATGCTAAAAACTGACAGCTAAAGGTAAATGAGCAACGTTGCTTGCTAGTCTAGAAGCTCACCTAAACCAGGGAAATGCACATGGCAACAACTAACACAGTGTGATGTATATTCACAATTATGTAAGCCTTCAGGTAAACATAGTTTTTATTTGAGAGGTTTGGAATTTGCAAATGAAAAAAAGAATAGAAATGTTTATTCCTCATTGAGACATATAATTAAATAAATACAGCTACTGCACTTAAAATATGATGGAAATATATCGTTAATGTCTCAAAATTTTCTACAATTTTCTTTGGAAATAACACCTAAGATGATTTCAAGCAGAATTTCTGAAAGGTCAAGCTACTTAACCTTTGCTTTTTAATGAAATGGCTATTTGGATAGCAAGAAAAAACTGGGTCCAGTTTCAGTAACTTTGTGGATTAATGTCTTGTAATTTCATTTTCTTTTTGTTGTATTTTTGATTCCTCATTTTTAAATTTTCGTCCTCTTTAATGTTCCTGTAAGTTAATTTTCTAGGCTTGTCTTTGCAAAGTCTATTTTCTGAAGTTTGGATCATCATAAGTGGAATGACCTTGGTTTAGACATTCCAGTGAACTTACACATTTAATTCTCACACCTTCAGCATTCTAGATAAAGAACTAGAACTTGTTCATGGGTAAAAGAATGAACAGCTTTCCTCTAATGCTATTCCGGTGCTAAGTTTCAAAGGCACTGAAAACACTTCTAAAATAGGATGGACTGTATCTACAGTTTAGTTGGAATATAAACATTGGTACAGACTACACATTTCTTCTTAATATAGGGGAGACAAAAATAATTTTGCTTTCAGAAGCAGTAAGAGAAAACATGATGATAATCCTTACAGGGCTATTTTGTTACAAAACATATGACATATTTGGGCATCATTCTTCTAATGTTTGCTATTTTTTACTTTGTATCATATTACCTAAGCTACTTATCTTTTTAAATACCTTAAATATAAACTTTCTTGAGGAATAACTTATTAGCAATGGACATTTCTGGTGATTTCTATTTGTTGTTGAAAATCTACATTTCTCCTGGCATAATTTCCTTTACCTTTATTCAGTATTTTTCTTTTTCTTTTTCCTTTTTTTGATACCAGGGATTGAATTCATGACCTCAAGCTTACCAGGCAGGCTCTTAATACCATGGAGCTAAATCCCTGGCTATTTAGTATTTTTCAATAGGTCTGGTGAAAACACATTTTCTTAGGTTTTATTTTTTAAAAAATTGGCAAATGCCTTTATTTTACCTTCATTCTTAAAGAATATTTTCACTTTATATATAATTATGTGTTGGCAGTTTTGTTCTTTCAGTACTTTAAAAATGTTGTTTCCTGTTTTCCAGCCTTCATAATTCCTAATAGGAAAGCTTATGACCATTTGCATCTTTATATTCTTCTATATACTCTGTCATTTTTATTCTCTGATGTTTTGAAATTTTTTTCTTCATCTCTAGTGTTTTATCTTTTTGTCACTGAGAGACAATACTCAACATCTACAGTTTAAAGGAAGTGAAGTTTATTTTGGCTCACAGTTTCAGTCCGTGATTGGCTGGCTCCAGGCAGGAAGGGAATGGTGGAAGATCCTGGTGGAGGGAAACTGCTCATGGCATAGCAGCTGGGAAGTAAAGAGGAAAGAGAAGAGTTGGGGAGGGCCAGATACCCCTCCTGACTGTATCTTCGGTGACCTGCCTGTGCTGACCAGTCCCCACCTTTCAACAGCACATCCAGCTTTGACCCATGACAGACCACCCCAAAAAAGCCATCTTATGAGCACATGAGGATTTGGGGGGGGCATTGCTGACCCAACCTATAACATCAAGTTTTCACCAACTTGTGTTTGTTTTGCCTAGACATATCTTTCTTTATAAATTTATGCTATTTGAGGATTAAAGTATATATTTATACCTTTGTCTAACTTAAGAAAACTTTTAGACATTATTCAAATATTTCTAAACTCATCTCTTCCCTTCTGTTCTGAAATTCTAATTACCCACTTAATATTATCACTCAGAGTCCTGACGCTCTTTTCTTTAAACAATCTCTTTCCTCCTTATTTTTCAGAAAGAACAATTTCCTTTGATCTTCCTTCTGACATCTTCATTCTTCTATAGATCCCTTTCAGTATCTTTAAAAATTTCATCTAGTGTATTTTTTCAGTTCCAAAAATTCCATTCATTTTTACTATGCTTCCCATTTCTCTATGATTTCTCATTTATAATTCATTATGTAAATATTTTCCTTTGGTTCATGGAATCTAACTATAGGAGTTGCTTTAACTATTGAAGTAGTCGTCCCAACATATGGGTCATCCTTGTTGATTTTCTTTAATTGAGAGTAGGTAAGATTTTTCTTGTTCTCTAAATTTTGAATTATTTTGGATTATATTTGTTACACTACAAATATTATATTGCTAATGTTTTGTAATTTGACATAAGAATTGTTCTATACATTATTAACATTTACTGAACTGTATGTATCTGGGAAGGAGCAGTCCAAGACCAGGGAGAGAATTTGTGGAAAGAATTAGAGGGAATAACACTTGATGCTCACACAGGATCCTTAACACTGCTTCTTTTTACAGAAAAGCTTCATAATGCATGAATGAAAAAGAGAATACACAATAATATGAATTCATTAGCTCTATAATAAGTATTTTTCTACTTTCAACTATCAAATCTTATAAGCAATATGACAAAGCTATTCCCAAGTGACTTGTGTCCTAAATGAAAATATAGGAATGCAGCATACCTAGTTTGATAAGGTAAACCCATATGCCTGGACAACCAAATATTATCGGGCATACCAAGTATCAGAAAAATTTATTCCATACTGAGAAGAAAAGTCAATCAATCAAACCATCTTAAAGTTGACACAAATGTTAGAAATTGCAAGCAGGAAGAATTAAAATGATTTGCAAGATTCTCTTCCATATGCTTAAAAATATAAGCAATGACATATAAAAGTCAAAAAAGATAGATATCAAATCTGTAAGTGAGAATTTCTATACTTGACACATACACACATATATACACATGTACATATGGTACATATATACACATGTACATATGGTACATAATGGAACCCAAAACATACACACATATATACACATGTACATATGGTACATATATACACATGTACATATGGTACATAATGGAACCCAAAACAGAAATCAAGAAAACATTTCCATTTATAATAGCTACCAAAAATGTATTAGGAATAAATCTAACCAAGGATGTAATACACTTGTACTCTAAAAAATATTTTCTTTGGATATTTTATATGTGAGGACTTTAACCCTGATGAAAGAAATAGCAATGTTAAGATATCCAAATGATTTGTAGATTCAGTGCAATCCCTATCAATACCCAGTGATACCTGTCATCTAAATAGAGAAAAAAATCTTAAATTTTTATGGAACCATAAAGGAGTCCAAACCAACAAAGCAATCTTAAACAGGAAAGGACAAGGCTTAACACATCATGCTATCAAAATATAGCAAAAAGGTATAATAATCAAAGCAGCATGGTAATGTAAAAGCAGACACATAGATCATTGGAATAGAATCCAGAACTCCAAAATAAATTCACACATTTATAGCAAATTAATCTTTTGCAAAGGTGCCATGAATACATGATAGAGAAAGAGTACTTTCAGTGTATGGTGCTAGGAAAGCTGGATTTGAAGAAGAATATCACTAGATCATATACTAAAACATCAAAGTAAAATGAATTAGAGGTATTCAAGTAAAATTAGAGACAATGAAAGTACCAGAAGAGAACATAGGGGGAAATCTCCATAATATAAGCAATGATTGTTTTAGATATGATCTTTAGAGCACCAGCAACAAAAACAAAAGTAGACAAATGGGATTTAATGCAAACTGAAAAATTTCTACATGACAACATGGTGAACCTATGGAACAGGAGAATATATTTGCAAAGCACAAGACTGTTAATAAGGAGCTGGCAGTAGAGTTATGTACTGTGTATCCAAAAAAATACAAGAAATATTTTGAGTGTTTTACTAGTAATAAATGGTATAAATGGTAATACTGGTATGAATGTAAATGTTTGAAAAGATAGATATATTTGACTTTATTTAAATTTCATACTATGTATACACTGTTAAAGCATACAATTTGTGATTTTTATGTTTCATGTTTTTATGTTAAAATTTTATTTAAATTAAAAATACGTAAGGAATTTAACACAATAACAAAAAAGCAAATAAACCAATTAGAATTAAAATGTGCTAAATACTTCAGTTGGCATTTCTCAGAAGAAAATACAACAGATACATAATGAAGTGGTCAACATCACAATCATCAAGAAAATATAGATAAATGCAAAATGATATATTTCCTCATATTTATTAGACGTCAGGAGAGCTGTTATCAAAAAGTCTAAAAGTTTTGGAAAAGTGCGGAGAATTTGGAAAGAAATTAAAAGGTCTAAAAACAGAAAGTCTAAAAATAAAAAAATGTACTTGGATAAATGCAGAGAAAATATAGCACACTGCTGATGAGGAAATAAATTAATATAGTGGCTATGGAAAACAGTATGTAGCACCCCCCAAAGAATTAAAAAAAGAGCTACCACATGACCCAGCAATCCATCCGCAGGGTACTCATCCAGCGGAAATGAAATCAGTTTGTTGAAGAGCCCTCTGTGCTCACACGTGTACTGCAGCACTATTTAACACTACCAAAATGAGGAATCAGTTTGCGTCCATCAGCAGATAAATGAGTATTGTCCATATCCATGGAAATCTGTTCAGTCCTAAGAAGGGAGTTCCGTCATTGATGATAACATAAATGAACCTGAGCCTGAGGGGAGAGAGAAGGGAATAGAGAGAGGTACAAAGAGAGGGAGAGGAAATATTAGTCAGAGAATGTATAGTTAGATATATAAAAGGAGTATAGAGGAAGAGGAATAGCTCAGTGGTAGCATACTTGTCTGGCATAACCTCTGTTAACCACCTTTCTACTCTATTTCTATGAGATCAGATTTTATAGTTTCCACATATGGTGAACTTATGCAGTTTTTTTGTTTGTTTTCCTGTGCCTTGCTTATTTTACTTAATGTAATGACTCCCAGGCTGCCTCATGTTATTCCCAATAACAGCAAGCATATTGCCTGGGGCTGGGGCATGACAGCCAGAGGACAGGTAGGGAGAGAGGACAAATGGAAAATGACTGCTCATGGTTCCTTTCTTTGACTGTTGAAAATGTTCTAAAATTGTGGGGACGGTTGCAGAACTCTATACACAAACTAAAACTCACTGGATTGTACTTCGAATGGATGAATTCTAGGATATACAAATTAGAGCTCAGTGAAGTTGTTTGAAGAAACACAAACAGTGCAAAAATACATTAACAGATTATTACAGAAAAAAATACAAGTGAATTTGCTAATGGCATAGCAATAGAAATTGTACAGAATGAATCACAGTGTAAAAAAGAACTATGGCATTTTCTCTAAGGTTCTCTGTCCCCTGGTATATTCTTTTCTCTCCAGATCAGCTTCGCCTCCTTATCTCAGGAAGTTCCTCAGGTTCTGTTCTAGTCACCCCTCTCTTCTCTGCCCTCAGGGCTGTAAGTTCTTTCACCAAAGCAAGAATCTGGAGCATTCTTAGTGACTGCCTCACTCATTTTTTTAATCTTTCAGAAAGCACTGAGAGATTAAAAAAACTACCTGATGCCCAGTGTTTTGAAATCAGGTGGTTCATATAATTTGTCCAGTTTTATAACTTTCAGGTGACCAGGTAAAGCCAGTCCCTGTATTGACATGTTGGCAGGATTTGGAAGCAAACCCCATGCCATTCTGAATGTCTTTTTGTTGTGGAAATGTTTGTAATTTTTAAGCAAGTCCCAAGTACTAATAGCATTGATGTCACCCTACAGATACATGGCCCAGCCACTTAGAGCAGGATTTTGATTACACAGAACATGGCAAAGCAATAAGAATCAGGCTCTTTTCTCTCAGATGAAAGCTGTGCTTTGCCCTCAATAATTCCTTGTTTTGTAAACAGTCACCTGAGTAAATTTTTGTAGTTTTGTCGGTGTTAAGATAAACAAACTAGAAGGCTTTTTTGGTCTGGGTATCCTGATGCAATTGCAATCTTTCTTAAACAGTTGTTGAATTATGCATGTAAACAGAATTGCTGTCATGAAGGGATACCTGTTTTCTTGGCTGCCCACTGGGCCTGGTAGGCATTCAATTTTTCTTAAATATAAAAGTACAGCTGTTTATTTTCATTGCTGATCTAGTAAGAGAAGAAAAACTGTAAAACTTGAGGCTCATGGATATTTGTGACTTAATGTTTTATAAAACAGATTGAACTATGAGTCCATTTTTCTGTCTGGGTTTAAATCTTGACTCTGCATTTTATCAGCAATGTGACCTTAGTAAAAGTATTTTACCCACTTACTTACATAACATATTTGTATCATTTATATTAGGGAATTGTGAAGCTTAGATGATATACAAGATAAAGACATTTAGAATAATGTTTGGTTCATGTTAGCATTTAATGACTAGTAACAATTTTTGATATATTATTAATATTATCAGTAGATAGATTTGGAAATGTATTTTAAATATCATACTTTGGTAATTTTCTCATTTGCCCATGCCCTCTGAGTCTCCCCACCTCTTCTCTAATAGTCCCCATTCTATTTGCATGTTCTCCGTCTCTCTTGTACCCTCCACCATGCAGTGTCTCTCACCTCCTCTACAGATTTCTTGCCTAGTATGGGTAAGGCCCTGGGTTCGATCCCTAGCACTGTAAAAAAAAAAAAAAATCACAAAAAACAAACAAAACTCTATTTAATGTGTATGTATAATATTTCACATGTATATTTTAATATTTACTTCTAAATTTTTATCAATCTAAAATTTTCCCTTCTTAGAATTCGTTTGCAAATTTTAAAAGAGGAGGGGGGCTTGGTTTTACTAATATATTTCATGTGCCTAATATAGTGTGTAAAATGCAGCAGGGCTCAAATTATAGTTGGTGAGCAGAACTGAATTCAACTGATGAAAAGGAAAAAGAAATGTTTTTAGTCTTTTCTTTTTCCCTGCTAGAGAAGCAGCTATGCTATAGTACACGGAATAAAAACTTAGAAGCACAAACTCTGGTTGTAAACTCTTTATTCATACCTCTTACATGCAATTACTCTGAGCTCAGTTTCTTCATCTTTGCAGTAGACAACTAAAGCTGTGTGGAATCATTAAAAGGATAAATTAAATTGCTATACAGTTACACATTAAATATGATTATTCATATAATGTTACCAGTTATTATCCTTTCTTTTGAATTCCAGTTTTCTAGAAGATATAGGAAAATGTTATAAGCTTCTAAATGTTTGCCAAATTTCAGGGCCAAATAACCCTTCAGTCAGAACTTTCTTCTCTTCCGTTGCTTTAGACGTACAACTTATCATTTCCTGGATCAAACCCTCCAAAATTGACCCAAAAGAGAAGAGAGCAGTCATTTCTAGTTCTTATAATACCCCTGTATAATACAACACAGGAGTTAGGAGGTAGGATCAATAATTCTGCTTTTACTGTCTTTGCATAGTTCCTGTCCTACTTTCTCTGCATTCTTTGTCCTGTGTGCAAAAACCTCCTTTCGTTCCAATCTGAGTCCTGCATGCAGAATGAAAGATGCGTTCCCAGTGACATCTGGCCCATTACAGAGAGAACAAACAAACTACATCTAGCCAGTTACAAACGCCACACAAAAGAATAGGATGTTTTAGGCCGTGCTTTTTTTTGTTGTTGTTGTTCTCTAATGTGGTTTTGATTGCACATTAGTTTTTCACAGTTGTAATTCATTTGAGCCTTTCCTACTGTGAAAAGATCAACTCTCATGGCATGTGTTTTTTTTAATAGTAGTGTGAGAAGGAAGAAAACCTTAGAAATCTTAAGCTTTTGCACTGAATCTCCGAACAAAGAAAACAAGAGTTTTATCCTTCTTATACATGACAAATCATTTCTTAGTTTCAGAACACATCATTTTTCATCATCTTGGAAATTAATTAATTAATTAATTGTCACTTGCTGCTATCCTGACATCGCCTGGTACAGTGTCTGTGTATTTAAGAATATTGTCACCTCGGCTGCAGATTGTTTTGGAAAGCTGAAGTGCTGCAGCTGAGCTGGCCAACAACCATCATTTAGGAAGTGAATATAATGAATTTCTAATAGCCAGGACTTTGTACAGAACGAATGCCTTTTCCTCCTTGAGCAGTTCAGGAGTACTGATTGTAGCTCCTAGATCTGTGTGCGCGTTGAATTTATGGTCACCAGAAGGCCCAGGCTGAAGGATCAGTAACTTTCCTGAATGCTGGAGGGAAGGGATATGTTGGAGTTTTGTTTTAGGAATTCAAGTTAGCGCTCTCTAGGAAGTCAGAGGAATGGAAGCTTATCTTAAATCCAAGGTAGTTGAATCATCAAATGTTATCTCTTGATTAATCTTTAGAAATGAAATTAATAATTTCTCTATAATTGTTTAAACAAAGCAGTAAATTGTGTTTTTATACATCAGAGCCAGCATTAAGGAGAGCTTTGCTCTTTTACATTTTAACATACAAGTTTTTTTTTAAAGATTACAAATTCCTACTGACTTTATAGATTTCATTCTAAGTCAGTGAATCTGCTATGAGGTTCAATAAAGTTTCAGTGAGTTTTCTCAGATTTCATCAACATTTGCCTCAAGGCTGTATGATTTGCTGTCTGCCAGCTTGAACAATAAAATTAGATTTTTAAATTGGAACATCATCTATAAAAAGGGTTAATCACTTTAACTTATATTTTTCAACAAAAATTTGAATGTTTTAATAAACTATACAAGATATTCATGTCTCATATTTGATAAACATCCAAAAATATAACTCTCTCTTGATAAGCAAACAATAGAGAGAATGTGCTTTTTTTCTTAATATGGTTTTGGAGAAATGACAATACATGATTCTTTTCATTATGGCGACTAATTTGAGAATTTTGATACAGACTCAAATAAACTCAACTTCTCAGTGACCAAACCTGTAAATGAGGAGTCTAAATGAATCTTTCAGGAATAAATTTAAGTGCCATTTGGAGTAAACATTTAACTTTGCCTCTGGTTGGGATCTGAACTACCCGATCATCTTATGTGATTTTCTGCCTTTGGACCTTCTCACCTGCTGTCTCTATTATCAGACATCTGATTGAGAACAACCTCCCGTATCATAACGGCAAGTTAAGGCATGTCAGTGTAAATCTGGCTTTATAAACCTTAAAACTTTGAACTTTAAACTTTAAAATCTGGCTTGATAAACAGTATTTGCCATTTTTAATATATATGAGAGGAGTCTAGAAGTTCTGCAGAATGGTAAAATTTAGATTCAGATAGGTCCTCACCTATCTTTGTAACTCAGTTAATAATTTATTATTAGAATGATTTTTGAGATCAGGAATGAGAATAATCCTGGCATGGAAGCTATGAACTACGTCAGCCTCTAGTACCAAGGGGATTGCCAATTACCTTTCAGTTGTGCACTTTTGGATAATTGCAAAGCAAGTAAATCACCTGGGCCCCCATATGCTGATGGTCCCCTAGCTCAAAAGGAATACCGTTCTTTCTAACAAAGGCGAGGCTTTTTACCAATTAACTGTGTAGTAATCCTTTTGGGATACCAAAGACATGGACATTCTCTGAAACCTTATCTGAGGAATATAGCTGTATGGTACCCTAGCACTCATCTCACACTGTCTAGTTTTTGCAACGAACATTGGGACGTTACATGTTGTAGTTGCCACTGAATATAAAGTAGTATAAGGAGGCAAAGATCTATTGTTAGGATTTGATAGCTCTGTGGTTAATATTTAATTTCAGCCATTTATGGACTCATGGAAGCCACCTGCTTGGTCTACAGCCCATGAGCTATTAGCTACCTGGATTTGACCCAGAACTTGGCCTGCATGGCATAAAGAGCAGCAGCAAAACTCTACTTCTAAGAAGAGATTTGCTGCCATAAGACTCACAGGCATTGTGTTCTTCATTTATTCACTGGTTGATTTAACTGCCAGTTAAACAACTCCTTCTTCTTAAAATAAACTTTAAATTTTTATACTTTCTATTTCTCTGATGAGATTCCCCAAGCTGTCGCCCTTTACTATAAATCTCTTTCCATGTTTGTACCAGCTGTTTTAAAGCCTTTGTTTGCTAATACAAACAGCAGGACATTTATGGGGTGGTTTCTTCCCTTCATGTTTCCTTTCTTCCAAATGTGGCTAGAATTTTGCTGATTTTCTGCATACTGACTGCATACTGGACATGACTGATATATTATAGATGTTTTGTTTTTTCTATAAAGGTGCTGAATTCTGTTCTTGTTGCTCAGTCAAACTGGTAAACATTGTGGCCTTTTGATAACTGGATATAAGCTGGTAAAGTGAGAAATTCTTCTGGTTTTTGTTTTAATTCCAAAGTTTAGATTTTACTATTGGCCTTATACTTAAGGTTCAGTCTTCCTGGGGCTTAATATAAACCCCAAGGTCTTTTAACATAGTAGGATTTAAAAATCAAATTGCACATTGCTGGAATTGAGTGGCTGATGAAGCATCTGTGAGGAGGCTGAGTTACATCTTACACATAAGGAGTTCAACACTTAGACAACTTTGAAGGAATTTTATGCAAATTTTGTTCTTCTCCTTGTGTGCATTTCTCTTTCCCAGGATCTTTCTGACAGCCCAAATAATTTCTCCATAGCCTACCAAAGCTACTGCTTTCTAGCTGAGAGCTATTTCACTGGACTCCATGGAAAACAAGGCAGGTCCCTCAGATGAGTCAGTGTGGTGCATTTGTTTTACTTCATAGTTTTTCCAAGTAGTATTATATCTTCTCCAGTATATGCCTTCTTCTGCTTTTCCTGAAGTATATTCAAATACTTTTCTTTTTTAATATTTTGCTTACAGTGTACAGTAAGTAGCAGTGAGAGAGTTAGACTGATATAAAGCATCTTGCCATTTCTGGAAGAAAACTATAAATTTACAAATTAAATTACATTTTACATGCACATGCATGAAACAAGTAGATACACGTAAATACCACATGGGATGTCTTTTTTCTCTTCTTTTTAGAAATGATATTAAGTAACATTGACTAAGTACTTTCTTTGTGCTAGATGGGATAGGTGGAGCTTTAAATTTAGTGAATCATGTTTAAAAATTATCAGACATGTTTAATAGAAATAAAAGTATAAAGCATTGTACATACAGAACAGCTTCAATAATAAGGGACACAGGGTTGATCTAAGTTTTATTCTACCTCCACGTCTTTTAATCTATTGTGTTGACTGCAAAAATGAATTCAAGACTGAATGCAGCTGTATGTACAAGTTTTTTAGTATGAGTCTCCTAGATAAGAGACTCTTCCAAGATTTTTATTAGTCCATGTTTATAGTGTATAATGATGACCATCATTGTGAGTTGTTACATGTACATAGCATATCTTAATTCTTTTTTATTTCTTTCCTTACCCTTCTAATAAAAACAAAATCTGATTTAAAAATAATTGCAATTTCCTGATGTTATCCATAGTAAGTGATCAGTTTTTCCCAATTTTATCAGTTCTTATTATAATTTATTCTTCTGCATGTTGTATCAATGATAGGCTATCTTTCCTTCAGTTTCCTCAGTAATTATTCATTCAACTGATTTTCTTGTTTGTATTTTATTGTCTCTGAATTTTTCTGTACATCATCTGATAGCATTTAACACATTCCTTGTTCTTGTGTGTCTTAATAGGAAGACCAAGAAGGTTGAATGAATTCAGGGTGAATTTTTGGCGGTATATTCCCTAAAAGTTGTTATGTGCTTGGTTTTCTGCATCATAATAGGAAACTCATGCTATATAACTGCTTCTGTATTTGCGAAGTTAAGACTGGAACGTAGGCTTGCTATCATCTCTTGGCATATATGATGCCTCACTTGAACTATATATCTACTCCAGACCTTTCTCAGCAGCCCCCTTGCACAGTTGGTGCCAAACCTGCATAAGAGATCTCAGGAGGTGAGCAGGTCCAGGTCGATAATGAGGTTTCCTCAGAGGAGCAAAGGTGTGCAGACCCTAAACTTGGAGTTGACTTGCTTCTTGTCTCACATTCTGAGGTATTACACACTCACAGCTAGCTATTAATGCTGTCTGGACTTTTGCTACTTTATCAGTAAAAAATATCTACCTCAAAAAATTGTTCTGAGGATCAGAGATGAAGCATGTAAATTTCCCATCCAAATCGAAAATCCTGGACTAGGTTCTTCCTTGTGAACACATTGAATGCTTATGGCAGGAAAATAAGGAAGGAAAAGGAGTCAGAAAAAACTGAAAAGTCTTTTTATTTGCTACTTGGTCTCTCAGACGAAGCCTGAGAATTATTTCTTTGATTGTAATAAACCTCCACTGATGTCATAACCTCATTCATCATTCACCCGTAATCAGGTGAATAAAGAGTATGTATTTTATGCTTATGTTAAGTTTAAGTTTTGTATTACAAGTTTGAATGCTTTTAGCTTTTTTTTTTTTTTGACATGACCTGGCCTTGAACAATCTTATGTAGCCCAGGCTGACCTCCAACTCACAAGATCCTCCTGCCTCAGCCTCTCAAGTGCAGGGATTACAGGCATGTACCACCATTCTCCACTTGCTTTTATTTTTTGTAGTTTTTCACCTTTAGATTTTCGAAAGTACCGAAACAATAAAAATGTTTTACAAATAGATATTTATGTTGACTATGAGCCATCCCACATCTTCACAAATTAATATGCCTCCTGGAAATGATTTTGGGATGAGAACAATTCAAACTCATGATCAGTTGGACCATAAACCTGAAAACCACATCATCAGGTAATTTAATATAATCTAGCAATGAGATTAAATTTCTTGATTTTTAGTCCTTTTTGTTAATCATGGGAAATACTTTATTCTCTTAATAAGAGAAATAAAATTATAGAAGGCATAGACTGTTATATTTTTCTCAATTTTCAGCTGATTTGAAAACCTAGGGATTGACTTGAGTCTCAGCATGATTCTGGGTTTTAGTCCCTATGTTTCTGCCTGAATGATAATGTGTAAAAAATGGGTGTTTGTGCAGAAAGAGGTCTTTGTTTCCTCGGGCACTGATATTATTCATTGTATTTCTGCATTCCTAAGTGTAGTTCTGCATAGTAGATACACTTTGGGTTGAATTATTCTGTATTGTACACCCTCAGGTGGGAGAAGGTGGTGGTGCCTGTATCCTAGATGACGGTTTCTGGTCAGTTTGGTAGATTCCCTCCGGGCCTTGGAGGTGGAGGGTACGGCCCATGAGCACATAAAACCATTGCTGTTGCTGGGCACAGTGGATCATGTCTATAATTTCAGCATAATTTCAGTGGAGCATGTCTATAATTTCACCAAGGCAGGAGGACCCTGAGTTTCAGACAGCCTTGGTTCAAGGAAACTTAGCAAAACCCTGTTTTAAACAAACAAACAAACAAACAAACAAAGCACAACATGATAAAGGATGGGGCATATAGTGCAGTATGAAGACCCTGGGTTCAATTTCCAGTACCACAAGAAAATAACAATGACAAACTCCATTGTTCTCATTCTGGAGCCATAAGACCAAGACTCATTTGCAGAACAAAAAGTAAACTCCATGTAGCCTATAAAAACCAAAACAAAAAGCAAAGAACAACAATAACAACAGCAACAACAACAAAAAACCCCCTAACTGTTGAAATTTCCACTGAATTGCAATGTAATTTTTTACACAGATATTAAATATATAAACATCCAGTTCAATTTTTATTATTTTGCTTCTTGCAGAGATGCTAGCACCTAGATTATAAACACAAGTCCCTATCATTACAACTCTACTTTCCACATTCTAGAATGTATGCTGCCTTGAATGGAGCCCAGATGTTGGTGGTAGTGACAAAATTTTTATGATTTAAGGGTTGGTTTTCACACTGATTTTTATCGTTTATTTTGATAATTTGTGCTTATAATTTATGCACTGGTTCCTGACCTGGATTATCATATGGAATTTTGCTATGAAGGTGATATATTCTCTCTCATAGCACAACTGAAGTAAGATTCACCATAGCATTTTAGGGACTTGAGAGGAATAAAATTAGTCCCTTTGGAGGAAAGAAAATCCTAGGGGTCATAATAAACCTCCAAGTGTAAAATAAATCTAACCAGCTAGGCAGAAACAAGCTCCCATGCATTTCATTGTTAGGAGATCAGTGAGGAAAGATCCAATGAGGAAAGAGGGATGAGAGAAGAGGTTACTGACGATCTACTTTTATATTTATTAGCTTAGTGAAAGTCCTTTCTGATGGTAATAGATGCCTCTAATATTTTCCTGGAGAGTCATCCTGCCCACACTCCCAACTCAGTTTTAGGAGACCAACTGTTCCCCCTGACTTTGAGAATGAATATGAGATCCAGGATTGGTCCGTATAAGAAAAATACAGGGGTAGGGACTTTAATGGATTCAAAGTAGACTCCACATCCTTGGTCAAGACAGAGAAAGAACCTTGGATCTCAGTATAATGCTATTTATTTATTTTTTGTTTTTTAAAATCGGTAGACAATAGACTTTCTAGCACTTTGTGGGGGAAAAACTTCCAGTACAGAATATAGAGCCAAATGGAATAAAGATGAAAGGAAGAAACAAAGAAGGAAGGAAAGAAAGAAAGGGGGAGAGAGGGTGATAAGAAAGAAGGAAAGGAGAGAGTGAGGAAAGGAAGAAGGAAGACTAGATGAAATCCTTTAAATATCTGGCACTAGATGGTTCAAAATCAAATTTATGCAGTCGATTTAACCAACATGCAACTAAGAACTCTGTCTTATTCCCCATATTTTTTCACCAGGTCCCTGGCAGACTAATCTGGGATCAGACAATTTTGAAGACCTGGTAAGACAGAATTAGGGAGAATCAACATCTGTCAAAAATGATTAGTGAATGAGGGACAGGAGGGTTAAATTTTTCAATAAAAGAGTGAAAAAGCAGATCAAGGTCTAGCCCAGCAAGATTAGGGATATGATTTTTTTATGACAAAAAATCATCCAATAGTCATAAAATCATTAAATAGTCATAAAGTCACAACTGTGCACAGATCTGAGATTCTTCTAAGTACTGGAAAATAACCCCATTTACTACTAGTGGGACTAGCATTAATAAAATAAGGAAAGAAAGACCCATGTAATTTTTGAGCTATGGTTCTTTTTACATAAGGCTGTATTGTCCCAAGATCATAGCTTGAAATCAAATACACAATTGCAAATAAAAAAGTTCTTGCTACAGCAAAAACACAGATTCAGGGTGAGAGAAGAGGGAAGCAGTTAATAGTAGAGTAAAGGAAGAGGCTGGAGAGTTGGGAAGGAGGGAATGCCAGTGTATTTGACACATAGTGCATAGGGAAGGTCAGTTTATTCATTTAAACCAGAGATTTATAACCAGTCATACTTTTAGGATACCACAGAAAAAATTAATTTCATTTCAGACGAGAAAAGGAAACTTCTAGGTTGAAAACATATTTGTATCCATCCAAGTGTAGTCACTATACTCTGCCTATATTCTATAGCTCTTTTGAATATTCTGTATTATGTATATTCTCTAAATATTTTCCTTTTTATAGAGGAAGTGACTCACAAACACAATGGAAGTCATAGTGCAATGATAGACTATGACTGTTAGCACTGTAGTCATTTACAAACACATTTTATCTGATTTCCTCTACTGGAAAGGCTGAATAATTAGAGGATTCACCTTCCCAGATTCTCTCATACTTAGGAATGGCTTTTGTTCACTTCCAGCTAATGGGGTTGGGGGGAAAAAAAAACCTCTCTACATAGTATACATGGAAAAATGTCTTAAGAGGAAAACACAGTTCCACTTCATTTGCTTAGGAAAATATTTGACTCCTGCTAAGCACTCAGTCAATGATGAGAAATAGTAATAAGCATTTTGTTACTGAGAAGGTCACTATATATGGACCTTCTCAGTACACAAATATTAGCACAAATTGTTGAGTGCTAATATTCATTTCTCACTCCCCACTTATTCCTTGTATTCAACAAATGTTGACTGGTGTAAAAACCAACATGGTCAGATAAATCTTCCTAATGACAGCATTTCTAGAAACTGCAGAAAGTACCAGTGGTATCTGGCAACAGACTGGCAGATCCCTCTCAGCGATACGTAAGTCATGGCAGGACTATAAGTATTGATACCATGAGATTTTACTCACAGGTGATACCTCGAGGACTAAATTGTGGAGCACTCTATAGGTTTTGCCAACTGTTGCTGTTCAGAATTTATGTGGATAATAATGATATAGTCTCATTAACTTATCATCTTCCTCAACTTTATGTGGTGAGTGGGCTTGGTTAGTGATATTGGTATAGTGAGGTGAGTTATTTGTAAAATACACCATCCAACTTTAATCTGTAATACCTGAAATTCCTTAAAATACACTCACATGCTTAGGTGGTAAATATCACTGCATCTCTTTCCAACCTGTTCTCCCATTGGACAATCCTCTCTTTTCCTATCTTCTTTGGGTTAGCTAAGCACTTACTTGTTTCATATTATTTCAACACTAAAAAGAAACTTTGATCCACATTATCTAATTAAAGAACTCTCTCTCCATTACCATGTAAAATTCAAAATCTTCCACAATTAAAAATAAGATTAATCCTACTTTTACTTTGCCTTTGTATATGCTTTCCTCCACACTCATTCTCTTGGAAATACCCAGAATAATACACTCTATGTTAATAATATTTGGAATCATCTTCCCAATACTCACTTCTCAATTGTGTTAATGTATATTCCTTGTGCAATTTAAGTCCCTTCTCTGTTATTAAACACACAGCCTCCAATTAATTTTTTCTCCTTGGAACTATTATGGTTTTCTGTCTAATTTTTTTGCTTATAGTCTTATCTAAGGAAATAATGCATATACACTTACGATAGTATAACAAAAGAAAAATAACTATTGTAAAATACTATTTGTGTATACAAATATAAATATAAATATAAATATAGATGTATACACAAACACATAAGTGTGAATATTGTGTATTCAATCTCTTTATCAAGGACATGAACATTTTGAAAGTGTTTTGTCTTATTTTTCTTTCATACATAGCACTGTAGCACAAAGTCTGAGTAAATAATAAGTGAATTCATAAGAACAGATATTTTTCCAGTGGAGTTCAGGGAATGCTGCAAATTCCCCCAATACTTCTAGGGGATCTGAAAATTTCAAAATTATTTTAATAATAATACTAGAGTATTATTTTTCCTTTTGGTACTCATTAAAAGTATACTGTGGGATTTTTTGAAGCTTACATAATGATGTTGTAGCTAGTTACATGCATAAGCAGATGTAAGTATTCAAATGTCTTTTGTCTATGAGATACATACTTGGGATTGGTAAAAACATGCATGAACTTTCTTGGTTTTGAGTTATTTCTCATAAAATATGCTTTTAATAGTGATCCATAACTGGTTTATTATGGTTATCTCAAAAATGAATGTACAAGTGCATCACTTATATTTTATTAATTTTCATTTAGATAATAGTTTATATTGATAGAAATACTCTATAAGAACTAGAGCTCTTTGGAGTCTCTGGTAATTTCTGAGAATATCTAGGGATCCTGCGCCTAAAATGTGAAAGTTGATCCATCTTCCTGAGCTTATGCTTTGCTGAGATAGGTCACCTTAGGAAGGAGAGAACGCAGAGTGACGTGGGTGGAAGCAGTGTGGAGATAAGATGGGCTTCTGTGCTGCAGTGGAGCTGCTTTGCATGGAAAGCCACCAGGGTTCTTCTGAGTGAGAATCTTAATGTAGATGTCAAAATATCTTACATGCTATATTTCAGCTATTTCTATTAATTAGAAACTAACACAAACATGTCTGTCTTTGTGCCAGTACCATGCCATTTTGAATATTTGTTTGAAGTCTGAAGTTCTTGATTCCCCTCTTGAATTTATGCTTATGGATGGCTGTAACATTTCTGATTCTTTCTTTACGTGCTTCTTTCTCTAAGTTGCAAGTTCAAAATGTAAAACATAGCACTGTTTCTTTCCAAACACCAACTGTAAGAACACCTGACATTCTTTGAGTGTGATGTGAGCCTGGCATTTTTCTAGGTTCTCCTCACACATTAATTCATTTAATCATCTATAAACTTTATGACACAAACATTATTATTGCTCTTGTTTTGTAGATGCGAAAACCAAAGAATGCAGACATTTAGTAGATAACTACAGCTATTCAGCTAACCAATGAGGTCATGATTCATACACAGGCAGAGTGACTCTGGAGCAAGCTAGTTGAGAAGTTTACATTTCAGACTTAACAAGTTTTTATTCTCTCCACCCAAAGAATCAAAACAAAGCAAAAGGTATGGTGACAAAATATGTGGTTAATTTAATTAGATGATCTTGATTATAAGCCTTTGAAATTTATACCATCAGAAATCATTTAATTTATAGTGATATTAAAATATGATAGGTTTAGAACTAGGGCATCACTGGTCACAGGCATGCATTTTTTGCTGATTCAAGCCTCGAAACTGTCCTTTACATTTTATGGACATTTTACAAGCTAAAGTAGTGTAAAATAAGGAATCTCACCTCTGGAGTTGTAATTATTTTTAACCCTCCAAATTATGTGCCAGCCTGTTAAGTGTGAGAAACTGTGACTTCACATGTGGTTCTGATATAATTAGTTTTTTAAAAGTGGATGCTCAGAAAGTGAGAAGGCTGAGAAATTTTGGGGTCAGACATGACAGCAGTCCAGCTGTGAAATTGACCAGTGAAGGTCTGGGGAGGTTAAGGTGAATGCCCACTTTTCTGACATTTCTATACAGGCAAATCTGGACTTTGCTCCACTGCAGTTGAGTGCTGTAGTCTTTTCACCATCCTCGAAATAAACAAGTGGTAGAGTTCTGGAGTCCTTAGTCATTTGTCTAATCAGCCCCAAGATTAATTTGGAAGACTGAACATCAGAATCTTCATTAATCTAATGTATTCTTCTTTTCACAAGTTTCGTTTGAAGGGTAGGTTGCATTGAGTTGTGAGTTACTATTTAAGTCCTCAGGAATCTCATGACAAATGCCATAGATGACTAGATGGGTTCCATCACCTGACATCCTCAGGGTAACAGGTCTTCAGCAATAGGATCTGTTGACTGAAGATATATGAGTAGAATCAAGAAATGGGCTCATGATTTTGGAATGCAAGAGAGGTGTGACTGGTACCTAGTTCACTTCCTTGTTTTCCTTGTTGAGATTTTATTTGAGTGAATTCAGAGTTTTTTTTTTAAATTTTATTTAAAGAGAAAAAAACCCAAACAAAACAGAATAAAGGGTAGCAATGATACAGAATTCCAAGGAAAAAAGGAAAATAACCAAAAAAGCTAAAAAAGCCCCCAAAACCAAAAAACCCAAAAAAACTAAGAAATCATTCCTTGACAAATTAAATACTGACATCTTGGAAATAGTTGTTCAAATTACAAAATTAAAACATGGAAAGTAGACATTCAAACAGTGACACTGTTAACAGTTCTGCTCCACAATCTGACAAAAACAGCAATATGGTCATCCATCTTATACACTCAAACATACATGCAATTATATCAGAAAGGTAATATTAAACACAACAAAATGGAACAAAGTGGGTCACAAGAAAGCAATGTAAGAGACATAAATTTAAAAGCTAGACAATCAGATATATTCATTCTCTATCACATTGATTCTTGTTTTCTTCCAAATAGTTGTCCTTATTGTCACATACAGGGAATTCACATGAAACAACATAGTATGGAACTGATCTGAGCAGAACAAGGAGGCGTTTCAGTTCTTCAAGACCAGACAATAGGGAAGCCAAGAATGGCTGTCATAGTGTCTCTCATTCTCTTCAAAACAGCTGTCCATACCTTCATGTGTGTTGAACTTAAACAAAACAAAACAAGCTAAAATCACTTCGAACAATGACTGATAGTTGTGCTGGATTTCACATCATGACATTACGGAATGAGCACTGGGTACTGTAGTCTCTTTTTCTTCCAAATAGTTGTTCATTTCAACATGAGTTATATAGTTGGTTCTCGTCAACTGTTTATGAACTCTACACATGCACGAGTCTCTACATGTATATCTATCCTTTCTGTATTAGAGGGAAAAACAAAACAAAGCAAGACAAAACATAACAATTCCTAGAAAAGCATGAAGCAAAAAGTCATATAAAACCACAATACAAGGTGATCTACAATGGTTACCATGATGTCTCAGCAGTATATAACAACATTAATAAAAACAAAGCATTGGAGATATTATAAGACTTCAAAAGCAGGGAATAATCAAACCAGAGTGGGTATCTTAGTGAATCTTGTCATCTTCAGTGTAGTTGCCTATACTCTTAGACTTGATGCTATCAATCATAACAGATTTGAATAAAATCAGTCAATACAAGATAACACTCTAACAAACCAGATTCAAATAAGATCAGCCATAATAAGACAGTATAATTTATACAGGGTTTCAGATTAAGTTGATAGGAAATTAAGCATGATTAACATATTATGTCCCCTTATTTTTGGGATAGCTGACCCTGTCCTCAAGTCTAGTGTAAGTAGACAAAATGGAACAGCATGTAATCCATCCAAGCAGAGTGGTGAGAATAATGTAAATTTTAAATCTTGTTACCCTATTAACAATATCCTCTGCCTTCCTTTTTTAGACAGTTCCTCCCCTTTCACTCCCATAGGGTGCACTGCTTATTTGGGGTCCCACTACCTGCCTATATAGAGCATCTCAATGGACCCTATCTCCTAATAGACTCTGCCTGTGTTTCTCTCTGTTAGTATTTCTAGGCCCTCTATACTAGAGATTATAGCCAATCTTCTCTGCCTCATGTCTGCTATGCTATTTTTCTGCCTATGCTATTTTTCTAGTCTATTTTTCTCTTCCACTCCACTATCTGCCCCATTCACTGAGGCCTCTCTGCCACTGGTCCTGAAATGCTCATATTCTTTTTCTCTCTTTCTAAAATGTCCTTCAGTATTTCTTGTAGGGTTGGATTGGTGGTCACAAATTCTCCCAGTTTCTCTTTGTCATGGAAGCATCTTGCTTCTCCACTAATTTTTAGAGAGAGTTTTGCAGGATACATCAATCTGGGCTGGAGGTTGTTTTCCTTCAGGGCTTGAATTATTTCACTCCAAGCTCTTTTTGACTTGATGGTCTGTGTTGAGAAATCTGCCATGATTTTGATGGGTTTTCCTTTGTAGGTGATCTGTTTCTTTTCTCTGATAGCTTTTAATATTCTGTTCTTATATTGAATTTCTGAGATCTTGATTATTATGTGTCTGGGTGTAGCTCTGTTTTGGTTATAGGTGGCTGGAGTTCTGTATGCTTCATACGTCTGCATATCATTTCCTTTTTCTATGTTTGGGAAGTTTTCCTTAATAATTTCTGTGAATAGCCTTTGCAGTTCTTCTGTTTTGACTCCTGCTTCTTCATTCACATGCTTTATTCCTAAGTTATAGATCCTCTTGTGGTCCTCCAGCCTTTGTATTTTTACTGCCTGTGCCCTTGTTATTTTTAAGAGATCTTCACTTTCATGATCTCACATTGCAAGCCTGTGTTCAATTTTTGATAGTCTATCTTTGGTTTCTTTCAAGCAGTTTTGCCAGCTTTCTATGGGGTCTTTAGTTTGCTGGTAATCTCTTTGAATCTGCTTCATGAATTCTAGGTTTTTTTTACATTCTTCATTGAATATTTCTCTCCTTTTGTATTCCTCCATTCTTCTGTCTGGGTCTTCTTGAGAGATGCCTAGCCTTTCTTTTATTAATCTACTTATCTCTTGTTTAACTTGAATTAATATTTCAGTTTTGATCTCATTTACAAGGTCCCAAAGTTATCTCTTTATCTCCACTGATGCTTGTTTGATGTTGCATGTTTGCTGCCCTCAATCTCTTTTATAGTTACCTCTCCTGGATCAATATTCTCAAGTTTGGGTGCTGCGGGCTTTTTCTTATTTCTTTCTCTTGTCATGTTTTTGGTTCCTTCCATACAAGTGTATAGCATAATTCCCAGCCCCTTTTCTTGTTAGTTAGGGTTCTTCTAAAGCATGCAGGCTAGGGGCTGTCTGCTATCAGAGAGTGAAGCACAAGCAAAGGTAGTATAAGCTAGCTCCTTCTCTCTGGTCCAGTTCACCTTCGTGGGCCTTCACTGCATCAGTGTGCACTGCCCTCAGGGAACCAATTGATTTGTCACAACCCACTGGGTCCCAGCCCAGTCCAAGCAGATCCCTCTAATCTGCTCTGTGAGGGGAGCAACCAACTGAAGCCACTTCCTTACTGAGCCAGGACTTTCCTGTCCAACTCCAATATGTTGTCTAGTTGGTTGCCCCTTTCCTGAGGGAGGGTCCCATTCCCATCACTCACTGTGTGTTGATGCCAGTCCCAAGAACTGCTGGGCTCTCCGACCTCTGACCTCAGTGCAGCTGTAGCGGGAATTCACCGTGCCTCTGGGTGGGTCGCATGTAGGGCCTGGTCTGGGCGAATCACGTGCAGGGCTGTTCAGCTCCATGCTCCAGCCGCTCAAGCCAGTTGCTTTGGTGCGGTTTCGGTTGCTCAAGTCGATCTTGGGCACCAATTCAGGTGGCTCGGTGACTGTGCAGTGCTTGCTGATCTTAGCTTCTCTAATGGTAGCCCTGGGACCTCATATTCGAGCAGTTTCTTTCCCTTCAGTTTCTTCCTGGGTTGAGAGAGTTCATCTCCCTTTGCTTGGGTCTCTCCAAGGTGTTCTATTCTGGCATTTGAGCTGTCTCTCTCAGAGAGGCTCCATATCCTGCTACCTCTAGATCCACTATCCAAATTCAGAGTTCTTAATATGTTGTCTCACATCTTTCCATTTCCAGTCTGGGCTTTTGAGGTAAAAAGAATTTCTAAAGATAATGTGTAGGGTGGAGGAAAGCAAATAGATACAAACCAGAAGAGAAAGCAGCCCAACATTATAATAAAGCTCAGACAGTAACATACAGAGATAGGAATCACCTCTAATGTAACTCCTGGTTAGAACCAGCACTTAGGGTAGCCAAAGAGCTTTTCAATCCAGGTAAGTGTTTTAGAAGACTCAGGTTTCCCGAACAAGAGAGAAAGCTTGTAGCTCAAATGTACATAATATATAGGTGGCTACGAAGCTTGCATGTCTAAAACTTTTTATTATAGTTTTGACAACAATATCATTTCTGTATTCTACCAGCCTGTGCTAAATTCTACCCATTCCTAATTTGTTACACTAAATTTAAAAAAAATCTTTACAGTCTTAATGGGTTAGAGACATTTTCAATGTAAAAAAACCATTATCTCATTTAATTTGGAAAATATATTCTTTGGTTTTGGTAAGAAATAAGTATTTCAAAAATGGTTCATCTTTTTTAAAATAAAGATGCGCAAAATGGTAGATACTTTATGAATCACATTTCCTCAGTTTTGAGATTTCAAAACCATAATTTAATTTTCTCTTTGGAAACAAAACTATTATCTCAGGACAGTTTGTAAACACTAATTAATCCATAGACTGCCTTAGATTTTACTTGATATGGTGAATAGCATCACTTTTCACTATGTTTTAGACTTGGAGAAAATTAATGCAATTAACAGCTAATAAATACAAATGCAACAACTTATGCTTCTATGTTGAGAGATGTCACTTCTAATTTAAAATAAGACAGCATTATTGACATCCTGATTAGAAATATTTTTAAGAAGTCTTCCAATAGTTCCAGAATTAAGATTTACTAAAAAGAAATTTATTTCTATTTCCAGAAAAAGTCTGTAAGTTTCTAATTTCAAATGTTCTTCTTTCCATATTTAAAATATTCTTGAAGTTTTCAGCAACAAGCCAAATCTACATTGAGCTTGTCATTTTCTAAATCTTTTTTTAATTCTCTGTTTTCAAATTCAAGCAAAAACTCTAACTGCATTAATGACTCATTCCACATTTTTTTCTAAGCCAACCTATCAATTTGAAATTCTCTTTTGTGACACTCAAAATTTTATTATGACTTTCATGTTCTGGTGAAAGATGATTATATCTGAATACATTTAAAATTGTCCTTGAATTTTTGTCTCTGAAATGCACCTGCTATGCCTTTTAATTATTCCCTATGTTATAAACACATTTTATTAAAAATATCTTCTCTTAAAGCAGCATAAAAATTAACCCTTGTAATGTAAGAAGCAAGTGTATTTCTCAATTAAAAAGTTTGCTTTTAACAAGTATTGCTTATTCTTAATCAAATGATGCTTTTTCCTCTTACAAATTTGTGATTCGTTATTGCCAACAACTTACAATATTTGCATGAAACTGTAAACAGTTCTCTGAAAGTGCCTGGGTCAGGGGATGGCTAGGCAGAGCTGTCCCTGAGCAAGAATGTCTTGAAAATTTCTGTTGCAAAAATGCACTGAGACCCAGGAGCACCTTGTTTAGAAACCAAGCCTGGCTGAAGGACCAGTGGAGGCATGAATCTCGAAAGAGAGAAAAGCTGAGTCGCGGACTGGCATTTTGAAAGCCTAGCTGGGAATATCAGGCCCCAGGCCCTCAGATGTGATAAGGGCAGTCCCCAGCTGAGAGCAGAGATCAGGTCTGAGTACAGGACTCCAGAGCCTGCATATCCAGTGGGGCCAGTCAAGGTCTTCATGCAGTCCCCAGCAATTTATGCTACTATGTGCCCAGTGCAACTGTCAGGTTACTCATGAGGCCTCATGAGGCCTCATGAGGCCTCATGAGGACCACCACAGAACAGCAACATGCTTTTAATGCTGTCACTTAGCCATCATGTCCATGGAGCCTTGTAGGGGGAGCTGTCAACCTGGAGACTGATCACATGTGTAGGGCAAACAAGGCCAGCCTGGAAAACACAGAGGGCCCAAAACAAGCTACGTAAACAAGGTCTTTCAGCACCAAGAAGGCAAGGGGTTCAGGCAGGCCAGGCAGACAAGTTGCTAGGAAGGGAGGTTGAAACTGACATTCTTCTTCAGGAGTGTATGGGGTATATATGTAAATGTGCTATAGAGGTTGAGCAGTTCCTTTCCTCCCATCAGGAGGATAAGGGCTCCACCTGACTCCAGCTTTGTCTTTTCTTTATTTTCTCATCCTCTCACTGTCCTTCCCACCAGGAACATCTAGAGCTGCAGCTGGTCACTGCAGAGGTTCTTCTTGTCCTTGGTATCTCAGTTAATATCGTACTTCCTAGGTGGGTTCCCACTGGCTACACAATTTAAAGTAGATCTCATAGAAATGTTCTCATCTCTGATTACACTAATTCTTTTCATATCATTAAAACCTTTTCCCTGTTAGACATCTTGACAGGCTCTTTTTTTTTTGCCATAATGTGGTCCATCTCTATTGTATGCATGGTATATAAACAGCTCTGAATAAAGATTGCATATAATAAATACAAATCCTAAATGAACAAATTTGCTATCTTAATAATAGGCTCAGGCATCGAGTAGAATACATTCTGCCAGAGGAGGAACTAGGATTTCCAGGAGGTCAGTGAATCCCTGGGATGGACAAAGGCAGTTGCTTCAAAATCAAGGGAAAAATCTTATTTGGTTGACAAGGAGCTACTTTTCTTCTATTGAGAAGGAAATAAAGCAGGAGCTAAGATTGTCAAAGAGGAGGCCTTCTTGGATTGAGATAAGAAGAGACCAGTGCTCCATGGTAGAGTAAGTACCTTGAACTGTTCCATGTAAATTGGGTTGACATGTAAGCAGCAAAGTCTAAAAAGAATGGAAGTCAATGGTAAAGAGTAATGAGCTTAGGCCCCAAGCTCATTCGCATGGAATCCTGGGACCATCTCTTCTAGGATTGTAAAGATTTATTGAAACACCTACTTTACTAGTTGCTTATCTTAATTTTCTACTTTTTTCTTTCTTTGCAATTTTAAGAGGTATCTTCAAAAACATGAAGGGAATTGTGGTTTTCTTCAAAGAAGGCCAGTGAAAAGTCTGAGAAATGGCTTTTGACTCAAAAGATGATGTAAGTGAGGGACATTGGGAACCCTAGATGGAGGATGAAGGCTGTTGAGCTGCCATTCTGGTCAGCTCTTTGTGAGGCAGAAAAGGTGACTGGACTTAGACTATGCCCAGAGGGGACATCCACCACCCAGGGCTGAAATATAAACTCAAGGAAAGCATTGGCCACAAAAGTGATTTCCTTGAAAAATAAGTCCAGTTGATTAAACGCTGGTTGGGAAAGATAAGTGCCAAAAAGAATATTCTTTGAAGCTTCAGCATTTTCATTTGATTGTACATTTGATACATTTTCATGCATTCTAGATTTGCATGACTCAGAATTCGGTCTTGAGATAATAAAAAACAATTTCCTGATAGCTATATTAAAGTCTGTAATCTTATTTCCTTTCCCTAAATGATTTATTTCCAACTCATTTTTGATAGTTTAAAAGAGCCTGGTGTTGGAGAACGTATTTTTAGAGGTTGTGGAAGAAAATTTGACATTTTTTCTCAATATCACGTTCATTATTTTATATAACAGACTAAACTGCTTTCTATATCCATGCAATTTGCCAAAGCCCATCACATCCTGTAGCTTTTTTGTCTAAAGACTTACTCAGCCATTTGTTGATAAAAACCCAAGTGGTTTCTGTTCAGTCTCTGGCTGACCAACTATCAGCCCATTGCCAGCTTTTCTAAAGGGTATGGAGGTTACATTTATGCTGCTGAAACTGGTAAATTCTAGTATTTTATGGACTTTATAGTTTTAGAGACTGCTCAAATGTTCCCAAGTTTTCATTGCATCATGTTTTTTGGGAAAGGTTAAGCCTGTCCAGAAAACATCATTTTTCTTGAAGAGAAGGTTCACTGTAGCTTGATGCTATACTGAAACACTGATGTGAAATTAGGCAGGTAACCTGAATCAGCTGAAAGGCTTTCAGCAGCTGGACTATCTACCAGACTCGATATTTAGAGACACTCTTTCATGCATTCCTGAGTCATCAATAATAACTGCTCTCTGGGATGTGAAATCAATTTCTCTGCCTTGATGCACCAAGAGAGTCACCTACTATTTTAGATTTTCAAGTGTTCTTTTAAAATGTTTGTTAATGCACCATTTGTGAATGTTGAACATTACACATGATGTTAATTTCAAAAGGAGCGAATGACATTTGCCCTTCTCTTTTATGTGAATCATGCCAACTTAGGAAAAACTTACACGTTTAGAAAATGCCACCGGGATCAGTAGAAGGATTCAAAGCAGAAGGAAATGACTCTTTGTGGAGTTTTTCGAATTCAAACTCTTGGTCCAATGAGCTTGGCCCTCTCCCCTCCCCAGGGACAGGTGTCCTCCCAGCCATGCAGTAAGGGGCGTGGTAAGGGCACTGCAAGATCAGTGCTTGCAGTTTGTGAATTGCAGGAATCACACTAGGTTAGCAAGGCTCACCAGTGTCATTTAAGGAAATAATATATTTTGAGAAAATATATTTTTAATTATACAATCCCTATCATTTGATAATATAAAACATTAAAATCTGAGACTATTGAAGCTAAAAAATCATGTAGTTCAACTCCCATATGTCTAAGAAATTTTTTTTTAAATGGACATTCAGATTAAATGATTCACTTCAAATTCCTTAGTCAGTCTGGACCAGACTGAACACTTACTACAAAGCATCTAAAAGTCTGGTTTATTGGTCTTTTGTGTTTAATTCCATATGTATTTGAATATTTGTCATAGCAAAAGGAAGCTACTATTCAAAGGACTCCCCATGTATCGTGATGTTTCCTTTTCCAAACTTGCAGTGTAAAGATTGGGAGAGCTGGGACATGGAGAGAACTTTGAGTGTGAGTATGAAAACAGTGCAGAAAGGAGTACAATCAACAGCGAGAGCCACACAGGTGCTGAAGAGAGGAGCCCTCGTGCGTTTTAGGTTTTTTCTTTTCTTTGCTTTTCTTTCTCTTCCCTCCCTCCTTCCCTTCATCCTTCCATTCCTATCTCCTTCCTTTGTTCTTTCCTTGCTTGTTTCCTTCTTCCTTCCTTTCTCCTTCCCTCCCTCCTTCCCTCTCTTCCTTAATTTCTTCCTTCCTTCTTTTCCTCCATCCTACCTTCCTTCCTTGGAGTAGGGATCAAACTCAGCATCTTGCACATGCTAGGCAGGCCCTTTACTACTAAGCCAAACCTGAGCCTGTAGCACTGTTGTTTTAGAGTACTGTCTATGTACTTGTGTACTGACACGGTTTCATCTTGCTTTCTCATATGTCAAAAGGAATTGGTTCAGATAACTGCCTAGGAGAAAACAGTGTTTATGGTCCAATGTTACTTCTCAGTAAAATAAAATTTACTAAGCAAGATTATGTGTGTAAGCTCCACATTTGTCATTGCCTGTTAGAAACTTTCAGATAAACCACTTGCATCTTTGGGCTTTGTTATTGGTACTGAGTTAGTGAAATACTTTCAGATGTATTGAATATTAAAAATAAAAAAAGTCTCACAGCTAAGTACCAGTGTAATCTGTGTTATTTGGGCTTCTAAGTTTTTAATCTGAGATTTTTTTCCCCATGTGGTATAATAACATACTCTTACTTCTGTCATTTCAAAGTTTCCAGCACGATACTGCCTGGCATAATCCAAGTGGAGTACACCCAAAACACTCTCTGATAACCCAAATGGATTATTTTGAGCTATGTGTACAAAACACCTCCTCTCAACTTCAAATGCCATCTGTATCCTAGCAAAGAAAGGATATAAATGATGGAAACTGTGATCTTGTAGTTAGAAACTGCTTTCTAAAGAAAACAAATCCTTTTGGAGCCTGGAGTGACAGTTTGCATAAAATTCCATTTTTTGTAAATACAATCTGTCCAAGGCAACACTAAAAATGAGAAATAATGCTTCCCACATGCAAAAAGATGGTTTATTCTAGCTACCATTGAATATTTTTTTAGATCAAGTATGAAAAATGTTTCATGCATAAAGATAGCCCCGAGGATCATGATCTGAAACAATATTGTGCAGTTGATTGAGCTCAAATGTCTTGGATAGAATGACTTAAAGAAATGCCTATAAAAAAGGTGCAGAAAGATTGTGGATTTCAAATATGAACTTATTTATATTTCATCATCTCAATTTTTTCTTTTTTCTTTATTTGTTTTCTTCCCACGTTTCTTTAAGCTGAATCCTCTATTCTGCTTTGCTTCATTCTTTTCTATGATCCTATGTTTGCAAGGCAGTGCTAATACTAATAGAGTTTCCTCATTCCATTCATGATTTTGTAATTTAATTATTTTTATTTCCAAGTGTAGAGGATTCATTGCAAACACTATTCTATTTGAATATGAGAACTTAAAATAGATTAAATTAAACTATTTCTATTTGTTCTTTTTGTGTCAACTCAGGTCCTTCCACACTGTATGCATATACTCTACTGTTCAGCTACATTCCTACTTTATTTTGTTTATTAAATTAGCTGTATAAAGTTGTGGTGTACAAATAGCAGAATGAAGATCTCTTTAAAAGGTACAGTTCATTGAATTTTGATAAATGCATATAGTTCTGTAATGTATGCAATAACCAACATAGAGTACCTTTTTATCATTCTGGTTAGTTTCCTCGCATCATTTGCAATCAGTTGTCTCTCACCTTTTAGGTGTAAAGCATTTACCTGTTTTCTATTCTTGTGACTATATCTTTTACAAAATATGAATTTAATAAAAATAAAATCTGCTCTCAAAAAACACCATTAGCAACATGAAAAGATAAACAATAGACTAAAGGAAGATGCTCACAAAACATATCTAATGAAAGATTTATATCCAAAATATAGAAAACCTTAAAATTCATGAATAAAAATGGACAGATAAAAATTTTTTAAATACTTAAATAAACACTTCATGAAAGATCATGGATGAATGTTTCATAAGTACATGGGCCCATAAGCACATAATATCACAGGGAAATGTAAATATTAAGAAATGTGATACAATTGACACTCTGCATCCATAGATTGCTTATCTGTGGATTCAACCAACTGTGGATGAAAAATATTCAGAAACAGTGACATTTGCACTGAACTTGGGCACACTTTTTTCTTCTTTTTCCTTAAATAATACAGCATAACAACCGTTTACACAGCATTTTGTGTGGCTTCAGCTTGACATGACGGCAGCCTTCTGAGTCAGAACTCCTATGATTGCCCAACTGTAAACCTAGTTGGTTTTTCCTGTATACTAGAAATATTTTCCTAGAATATTATAAACAGACAAACGCTTTGGAGTGTGTGCAGCGTCAGCACCACACCATGGCACCAGGAGAATCTGGGCTCTTTGACTTTTTAGCTCAAGTTACATTTTGTCTTGGATAAAATCACTTTGTCTTGTCCAGTAAACATGTTCTTATTTTTGACCCAAGTCATGAGAATCCATTTGACTTTGCTGCCACCAAATAGCCCACTTCCGTCAGGAAGATCCCTGATACTTTGCACTCAGTGCCACCCTGGGTCTGTCTGCCCCTCTTTGCTTTGGTCTCCGGATACCTTGGGATCAGGCCTCATAAATGGGGCTGGGTGCTTCTGAACACACAGTGGTGTAAGTAACCCAGAGATGATGTAATGTATATGAGAGGACGTGTGTAGGTTATGTGCACTACCACACCACTGTGTATACACCCTCAGACTTTGGCACCTGCACGTGTGCATGGGCGGGGTTCTGGAGCCGATACTCACATACACTGAGACAGGACTGTGCTCCTGCAAACCCACATGACTGGCTAAAATAAAAAAAAAGACTAATAATGAAAAGTGTTGTTGGGTGATATGAAACAACTCGAATTCATGCATTACTAGTGGGAACAAAATAAGTCACTCCTTTTGATCTGCTCAATTATTGTGGGCATGTGTGCCTTCAATCTCAATAGAAATCAAGCACATAACCCAAATCCTTTAAAAACATGTCTAGAGTCAGTCATGGGAAAAGAGGCTCACTGAGAACTGAGAAATGGATCCTGAAAAACTTATCATGATCAATGGTAAATAGAAAACAATCACAGCTCTCCAAAGCAAATTTCACTGAATTTGTGAATAATGGTTTTTCCTCTATGAACTATACACTTTATGAGTGGAGTATGATTGTGAGAATCTTCAAAAAAATCAAGTGAATTTGTTTCCACATTAGCTTCAATTTATTTGAGATGTAGATTAATAATTGGATAGCTCAGTAGTATTGCACAAAGTGTTATTGATTTCTCTTGTTTTCACAGTGACTTAAATAGTTGAGGGAAGTAAGTCACTCCCTTGTCTATTCATCCCCTCTCAACCTATATTTATTCCTGTTTGACATTCTGTAGAAGTACAGTTTTAGAACCACAGGTGCTAAGACCAAGATCAGAAGTCAGAAAGACAGTTCTCAGTTTGCACTTGGAGTCTTTTTCCAATAATTGCCATAGATTGTTTTTTGAATTTTTAACACTTATTGTTTATTTGAAAAGCATCAAAATTTTCAACATTGACTGTTTTTCAATTTGCAGAGTCTAAAAACTAACAACAGAAATAAAGTCCTATGTGAATGACAATGAAAATAGCAGTAGAATCTGCAACAAAAATAATCTTTGCTTCAATTATTACACCCAAGGCAGTTTTCACACATGACAATTAACATGTTCTGTACACAAATCTCACTTACACTGACGGCACATGTGCTTAACTTTCCTTTCCTGTGTGGTGGGCCATTCTTGTAACTCACATTGTCTTCTTGTTCTGTTCTTAGAATATTATACAATGTGCATTTAGCAAGAAGAGATATCAATAATATAAAATATCATGCATTTATCTGTATTAGAATACACATAAATATTTTCATATCAGCTGTTTACTTGTTTCCAAAACCTAAAAGGAAACACCAGTAGTAAAAACCTCTGTGAATTTCAATATAAATTTAAAAAGTCTACCACGTACATAATCTTTACTTCTATTGTCACACCCAAGGCACTTTTCATATATGACAACTCCATGTAACACTCACATGTCTCACTTATACTGACATCACATGTGTTTTGTTTTCTTGTCCTTTTTTTGCAGGGCAGTTGACATCTTTTTTGGTTTTCCTGTCATTGTAATAGAACTTTGTGATGTTGTACCTGCCTGTTCTCTTGTCAGCTCATCAGGTTGCTCCACTGTTTTTTAGGGGGTTGGGGGAGTAGTTCTCTGGGAAGAAATATTTTGTTCTTTCTCAGAGGTAAATGATCTCTTAAGAGTTCCAGTCCAAATCCTCTAAGAAAATTTCTCTGTGATATTTTGCACTTATTATTTTTTTGGTTAACTATTAAACTATGTCACACATTATTTAGGATTGAGTAAAACACAACCATTGGCCAATGCATTGTGCTTTAAGTAACATCAAGATACAGAATAACTCATTGATAACATCTACTCCTTTTTCTTTTTTGTAAAATTTTACCATCTTAAAAATGTTACCATCTCAAGCTTCAGTTTTGTAAAGGTTTCTCTCTCCATCTTACTGTACCAGTTTGTTTTTCTTTGTCACATACAAGAACAATGTCACATCTTTCTGAAATTCAAAGATTGTACCATACAATTCTCTGTTTTGTAATTGCAACATTGTTGGAATTTTCTGCTTTGTTCTTGCACACAGTTCCTACGCTGATCAACTTGTGCTTTGTTAGCAAATACAACATGAATCAAAAACTGGCAAACCAATTGTCAAATATCACAATTTGATTGGTTTGGGAGATGAGAGCTACAAGTCTTTTCACACCATCATTCAGTTTTTTACTATAAGAATAAAAACCTGGTAACTGAGTTCCAGGATAAATGTTTAAACTGAAAATATAACATATCTTTGCATGTACCAGGGCATTTTTTTTTCATACTGGGACTCAGACTCATGACCTTGCACTTGCCTGGCAGATGCTGTGCCACTGAGCTATATCTTTGGCAAGGGCATCTATTTTTGTACCATAGTTTGAAGACCTTTTTGTCATATACTGCCTAAAGCTACAGTGACCAAGAAACGCTGCAAGATGTTCATCAATAGTCTTGTATTCAAATCTTGTGGAAATTCCTTGAGATTAATCACATCTTTCTCACATAGTTAGCAGACTACAGCCAGATTATCTGTTCTTTTTCATTCTTGGTGGTGGTTTTGCCATGAAACTTCAGAGAATTTTGAAGGAAACCAAATCTCATTGTCTCTCTTAGTCTACTGACCTCAAGGCTACTCCTACTGGTTTGCCATATGTCTTTTACAGTCCTACAATTACTATGAGAAAGCCCTGCTAAGTATATCAGACCTAAAAACCTTTCAGTTCATCTGTGAGGTGTCATAAGTACTTTTTTTAGTGTGACTGTTGGTGCATGCAGAAACTTTTACTTGTATTTCTTCATTTATGCATTTCACAGCATCTTACAGCATTTCATCTATTACAATTTCCAACTGTGAATGGCATTGCTGGCATTCCCCTCCAATAGTTTTCAACCCTGCCAATGCCCTCAGTATATTTTCAGACCTAGTCCTGATGTTGGATCATACCATTTGGTTGTATGGGCATTTTGTACCATTTTCACTAATTAAATATGTACTCACATTGTTGTTTTGTTCGTCATCTGAATCAGGCATATTTGCATTCCCTGTGTCTGTATTGGTCAATTCTTGTTCAATTTCACTGTCATAGGAGCTTTGATTTACATGGCCAATGTCAAAGTCATCATCATCTTCATCTTCATTTTCATCTTCATCTTCATCATCGTCCATGCATGAATTACCTGATGATTCACTTTTGGCCTCCACTAAACTTGCAAATCTGGTTTTTCATGTGCCATTGCACTGCATTGGGCAACTTCTGTTGCTTCTTTGGAGCTCCTATACACAACTTGCTGTTAGTCTACCAAGGGATGAATGCCCTTGCCATAGATTCTTGTTCCTATATTTTTTGTTTCTACTTGGTATATTTAAAAATTTTTCTTTGATGAAATATCAACAAAATTTTTATATTCATAATTAAGTACATTCATAATGTTAATTTTTTTGCTTGTAACTAGATATAGTAAATAACTACCAAAATCATAAAATAGGGGGACATCTGAGAACTTATCCTAAGCTAAGGAGGTACAAAAGTCAGATGCCAAGTTCATCAGGGTTACCAGTATTTGTTGCTAGTTCTGATGAATGTAACATAGTAATATAAAATCTTAACATTGGGAAAACTTCAATTGGGAATATAAGAGTATCTGTATCTTTATAAATTTTACATAGGATAAAGTTATTTTAAAAACTTAAAAAGCTTATATAAAGATCAAGTAGGAGGGCTGGGTATATAGCTCCATAGCATAAGTGCCTGGCAAGCAAGTGCAATGTTGTGAATTTGATTCTAAGTACCAAAACAAACAAAAACAAAAAGACAAAAAAAAACCCAAAAAACAAGCAAAAGATCAACATGCTGAAAGTTTTGCTTTCTTATTATAATAATCTCTAAAATTAGGGAAAATATGAAGTGGTATCATAAATAGAGAAAATAAAAAGAAACATGAATATCAGTGTGGAGAAATACATTTCATAACTTATTTTTTATTTTGCTTCTTTTCTACATCAGATAAGGCATTGATAGGTGAAGGGCTTGATAGGTTAAATAATTTATAACATAAATTGTAACAAAATAAAGAAATCATTTTAAATAAAGAGTTGCTGTTTAACTCCACTCCATTTCATATCCTTAAGATCTAAGCAAACTTATGTAGCTCATTCATTTTGCTTTTTTAATGGATCACAAATAAAATATTTTCATCTCACTCAAAGAGCACTGGATTTCCAGATGTTAGATAGGGTTACAGCTCTAAGTCTCATGAGATTAGGTAAACTTCTCAAAAATACACAAATATAATGAATATGTTTCCCCATACCTCTTTTAAAAAAGATACCTAAATTTTGTTAGAGGACAGAATTAGAATTTCACTGACAGCAGAGTTATTTTTGTGTGAGTGCTATAGTGGGTATTTAACACAGAGCCTCCTGCTGGGTAAGTAACATCCTCATCACAAAAAATAACTTTTACGAGCTTCAGAATGCTGGGGAATTTCCCAGCAGTATTAAGTTCTGTGAAGGAAGGCTGAATGAAATAGCACGCCATTGCCTTGAAAATCACTACGAATTTTGCTCTCCTGAGATAACGTGGCAAATTTGTCATCCCTAGGCCACAGAAAATTGTTTACTGCTGACACTCTGGACGTGAACTTTTAATATATCTTTTGGGATGATTAAGACCTAAAGTAAAATTGAAGTGTTGTTGGGAAGTGTGATTCATGACATTCACTCCCTGAGAATCATGGGAACAGATGTACTCGATATCACACACAATGGTTGTGCCAATTCCAAAGAGGAGCAAAGAACTGAGGCAGTGATCCAAATAGAGGTGATCACAAAGCAACTGGAGTCTCAATTGTTTTGATGCACATGGGTCCTCCAACTTTTCAAATATTCCTCTTGGCAAGTCAAATATCTTTAGGGAATTTTCATAGAGAAAAGGCAGGAACATACGCAAAATCATTGTCATACCTATGGTTCAGATATTTAACTTGAAGCAGCATTAAGAATGTCCTGTAATTCTTTCATTCTCTTGAATGGTTTTATACTATTGTGTTATGTTTGATATTATTGTATCTGAAACTATGCTCAACTATAGCAGAGAAAGAGATATTTTGACAGCTACTGTTAATGTCCGGTTGTCTTATGGTAAAGTGTTGTGTTGCTTATGTTGTTCTGTTCTGATCTGTTTTGTTCTGCCCTCTTTTGTTTTATTTGCTTTAAAATAAAAAAAGTAGTAAGAACTGTAGGAGTAATAAAACCCAAAATGCACAATTGCTATTGTAAAAAAGAGAGCAAAAGAAAGTGCTCTAAAGCATATAACTGCATGTATGTTTAAGTGTGGAAGATAGATGACCATACTACTGTTTTTGTTAGATAGTTGAGCAGAACTGTTAATAGTCTCACTGTTTGAATGTCTACTTTGTATGCTTTAATTTTGTAACTTGAACAACTATTTCCAAGATGACAGTATGTAACTTATCAACTAGTGATTTTTTAGTGGGTTTTTTTTTTTTTTGTTCTTTTCTTTTTTTCCTTTGGAATTCTGTATTGTTGCTACCTTTTTTTTCTGTTTTGTTTGGTTGTTTTCTTTCTAAATAAAATTTTTAAAAAAGTGTTAATTAAAAACATTGTTAATAGAGTTTCTCATTTAAGTTAGGCAGCTACATTAGAACTTCACCAGGAGAGGAGAATATAAAGGCAAAAACAATGTGAAGAGTTTTTAGGATCTCAGACTGGAAAGTCTCATTTAATAAGCCAAGCACAGTAGATCCTATTTCCTGGAATGTTCCTGGTGGGCTTTACCTGTCTCAGTATTGTTATTAACTGTCTCCTTTACCCTACTTAATTCTCTAATGTTTCTTGTTTTAAGTCAAGTGATCACTTCATTTAAAGCACATTGAGTCTAGTACCAATATAAATTGTTCCTTAATAAGATTGTGGGAAGTACAGAAAAAGAAAGCAGGTCTGGAAAATTAATGTATGTGACCACACATAAAGGAACCAAAAGTCAATTATCTTGCATGTGTCTATTTTTATTTAAATATCTGCATGTCATTTTGTTTTTTAAAGAAAATATAACTCTTGAGAATTTAATAAAAATGTACTTGTGTAATAGAAATTAATTCAGAAAACAAGGAATAAGTCATATGAGAAAATTAAGTATTAGTTATATTATCTATAAAGGCAAGTTGTGTGATTTAGCTTAGTGTGAAAAGCAAGTGCGTTTCCTCACACTACAGCCCAGGACAGCTTTAACCAGTCAGAGAGTCTAGACTCGAGTAGGATTCTATGATAAGCCTGACCCAGAAGGTAAAATTAACGCTATTCCAAAGAATTCTTATTGCCTGCTGGAAAACAGGTGTGATTGAGGAATGACAGAGAGATGGAGATGGAGGTAAAAGAGATCAGAGATCTGAGCTACATCAAGAACCAGAGATGGAGCAGAAAGGAATGTTTTTACATTGATGCAATCGCACATTGTATTTCTCCACTTGGCCGGTCTGGGCCTGGCAAAGTTACTAGTGTGAGAATCATAATAAAGTATCCATCCTATAAGCCCTGAGTAGGCCGCTTATCCCCAGAAAAGAGGAGGACTGTGAGCCCAGTGTGTCTAGCTGATTCTTCTTAACCTTACTAGTCAGATCTCAAACAGGTGGGAGGGGGGTTGTCTTATTTTTCTCATTGCTGGGACAAAATACCCAACACCTAAAATTAGGGGAGGAAAGGTTTATTTAGCACATAGTTTGTGGAGGTTTCAGTCCATAATCAGCTGGCTCCAAGGCCGGGTGGTATGGTACCAGAGCAACATTTCAAGGTGGCGGAAGAGCCACCTTGAACAAGATCAAAACAACAAGATCAAAAAGGAGGGAAGAGCAAACCTCCTTTCCTGCATTATATTGTAAGTGGACTATGCCCCTTGAGTGGGTGTATCACTCACGCCATGTTTAGAAAGCAACAGCCCTGGCCCTCTGCTCCATCACTTAGTTAAGCTTCTGACCTTCTCAAATTGGCACAATGGACAGTATCCTGGAGAGATAAGGGTATGTCCTTTACACCCCAGGATGGAGCGCTGCTGAGTTACTTAGAAAAGCTTCTAGATTTCTCGAGCTGACACAATGTATCAATCATAACAGGGGTCACATAAAAGGAATGATCCACACTGAGGAGTTTTCCTCCTCTTTAAATAAAACATCAATTATTACAGAAGAGAATATGGGAAATATTAAGCGATTTATTTCTCAAGATACAGAAAAGCAACATTTTTGATATAAAGTTAAGTTTCCACAGAGGGAGAAAGTAGATTAATTTTCTAGCATTCTTGTGGAGGTGGTGATGCTTAGAAACTACTCTTTAAAATGCAAATTCAGTTCCCCTAACTCCTAATCCCCCTAAACTTCTTCACATGGAAAAATTTAGCCTTTGTCCTGAGCCTTCTCTTCCATTTTGATGCAATTATAATGATGCTATCAGCAGCTGACCTCATTTGAGCTGGTTACCTGTGTTAGCATTGTCGTGGGCATGAACTGTTTAGTGTGTCTGCTTCAGGAGCACTGTACCTCATGAAATTTTATTTTGCAGATTGATTGTTCACATCAGTCACATCACATTTTTGGAACCAATTGCATTATCTGGCACAAATCATTGTGTCTGCAGGGTGTTCATTCTCAGTCAAAATTACAGTCTTCTTATCTATTTGTGGGGAAAGCGAAAACAGGGGTGTGCTGATGAGTTTCAAAGCCTACCACACTGATTCATTTCCAGGGAAGGGAAAGGCAAGAGGATGACATGTTTCCCATCAGTGGACTGAAAGCCTGGACAGTCAACAGTACGTTCTGTTTTACATTTAGATTAAATGCTCTTTTCCCCAGTAACTGCCTGGTGATTACCACAGAGGGGATTTTGATCAGGTGAGAGGGGTGATTGCATTTCCTTCTCATCTACTTGTTCTTCCCTTTGGCTTCTGAGATGTGCAGGGGACTGAAATATAAGTGTTGATGGCTTCCCTGACTCCGCCCTGTGGGTGTTACTTTGCTTTGGATGGAACTGGGACTTTAGGAATGAGCTGTCTCTCACTGGGGATTTGAAGATAGGCTGTTTTCTCCAGGGAAGGCCACACACATGGGGCTTTACTGCATCAGCTCTATAGAAATTAAAAACAGTGCTCTGGATGTGAGCTTATCATTTTTTATTTTAGCTCAAAGTTCAAATTTCTTTTCAGTAGTCATCTAATGCTGGCCTACTCCTCACTAAACACAGTGCTACCAAAAGTTACAATTTCAAAAGTTACAATTTTTGCCAAGTGTCTCACACATTTTTTAAACTCTTTTTAAAATGTTTTTATGAATTTATTGCTACATTTTAGATATATAGGATGATCATATTCCTCATGGGGAATATTCTTTTTCTGAATAATAGTTGCTTATTTTCTTTTCTTATTATTTGCTCATTTTCTTCTTAGTTGCTCATTTCTTTTCTTATTATTTATTTATTGAACTGAGAAAGGCAGATCATTGGAATTTCCTGTGTTGGTCCCAGATTGTTTGTGTGGTCCCATATTGTTTACCTGATCACTTAGCAACTCAAAATGTAACACAGTTTGAATCATATGGCATAGCTTTGCTTGTGGACTATATTATGTTATGTGGCTTGTTCTAGAAAACAAGAGAGGAAAACACATCAATAGCCATTCCATTGTTCCTTCCCTATAAGTCCTAGGGACATCTGGTCTCATTAATCTCCAGTGCCTTGCTCTATGTGAGAGACACATCCTGCACTTTCATTCATCTCAAGCATGGCCCATTGAAAACTGCTGTTGCACAGCAATATGGGCAGATGCTTCTAGAGCACGTGTTTCTCAAAGTATCCAAAAGGAGCAGCATTGTCCAGCAGCATGAGACTGGCACTCAACATGTTTTACCTTAGGTCATTGGTGTGAGTGTGACTCAGGTCAGAGGCAACTGGAGGGTTAGTTTAACATATTGGGTGGTCTTAGAATAATTTCTTACAGATTACCAGTGCAGAGTCAATGTTGACAACCACACAGTGAATTATGTTTGAGATTCCCTGATGTGGTTTCCAAGAGACCATGGCTCAGGAATGCCATACGGGGCAGACACATTAGGAAATGATCTATAAGGAATCTTAGCAGTTAAATCACTTTCAAATTCAAAATAAGCTTCACCTTATAAAAATTCTGAAGTAAAGCTGTGATCCTATAAAGGTTGGTAGCATTACTGACTTTCTGGAAACTTTATAGTAAAAAGATAATGACACTTAGCCACAGACGAATACAAGTTTGAATTACTCTTGCAACAAGCAGCACAACCAACTGTAACCTTAAGAAAAGTAATTTAATTTTACTACACTTCAGTGTCATCATACATAAAACTGGAATAAAATTGCCCACCTTGAGATAACAAAGATTAGGTCAGGAAACAGTGGGCATATCTGAAATACAGATGTACAGTTTTATTATTTTTTCCTCAACAAAAACAGGTAAGTGAAGTTTTACTACATATTCTGAGATGGTCCTGTTGAAAGGCCATGATCAAGTCACTCATTTCTTTGGGGATCCTCAGTAACATCAGGAATTGCTTTCAGGGTGACATTCTGTGGTATAGAGGAGATAGATGTACTCTTGGCATGGATGCAGTTAGGTTAGCTTTTGAAGTTGGAAGAATATAGCACAGCAGACAACTTTAGCAAAGTGTTTTCTGCTATGTCACATTTTCACCGTAATGATTTTTGCTGCTCAACAAATTGTTTCTCAGTGTGTGAGAGAATATTTTATCTTTTCTAGTCAGGATGCCCTCATCCCTTCCAGTTAGGGTACCTTGTGGTTATAATTCACTCATTCCCATGATAGTGAAATCAGTTCACTCGTGACCATGGAGCACCTCTTAAAAAGCTCACTTCCTGGTACCATCATGTGGCAATGAAAGTCCAACAGCAGTTTTAGAGACAGTATTCGTTGTAGTCAAAGGTTATTCAGAGAGCAATTAGAATCAGGACATGGAATTTATAATATTATTTTTATGATGGTCACCCAGTGTTAACATAAGAAGATGCAGGAAATCTATTCACAACACCAAAGACATAGAATATTTAGCCAAGGGCCTAAATCCAACAGCAATGTCCCAGATGAGTCCAGATAAAGACCCAGAGCTCATGACAATGCCTCCCATGAGTCCAACTGGAGGTCTAGAGTCCACGAGAAGGACTCAAGCCAGTCTCTTTTACGGATCCGTGCTGGGAAGGCCCAAAGGTCAGCAGTGGAAACTGGGAAGTCTATGCCAGCAGGGTGAAGGAGCTGTGCTGATAAGTTTACGGTTCTACACTGGAGCCGAGAATTCACACTCACAACAAACACCAGAGCTGTCCTGAAAAGCACCACAGCCATCCTCAGCGACATGGAGGCCCTGAGCTCCACCAATGACAAGCATAGTTGAGTACATGCCAGGAAGCCAGTGTGACGAGTTCATCCTGGAGACCAAGCAGCACATGTCTTTCCCTCCAGGGCCAGGAAGCAATGCTCGATGTGAGGACCAGGGCTTCTCCAGGAGAACCTAACGGCTCAAACAGCAACATGTAGGAGAACCCACAACACCTAAACATCTCAACGCCATAACGCCTTAACCTTCTCAATGCTCTCTCCTTCTCCACGTCTCCATTTGTACTGGCAACCTTCCTTGGGTGAGACATCTACGCTCACCAGCATGGAGATGTAATCCAGCTGGCATTAAGTTGACCACCAGTTTTTAATCCATAACAGTATTCAAACAATAGTAGGTCAAGAGATGGACTTTTTGGGAAAAAGGGTATGGGGATTAAATTCAGGTAGATATTGTGCTAATTGTGGAGGTAAAATGTCTCTTCCTTTTAGAAGGTTTTTAATTTTTAGGATTCAGCTCAATTTCTTCCTATTTATAGAGTCTATTTTGACTTTTTCCATTTTTGATATCTTTGCCCTGCAATTTTTTTGCCATCTGACATCAACAGTCAAAATTTAACTTTTGATTTTATGTTACGTTGAGTAACTTTCTTTTATTTTGAAGATAGGATCTTCTTTCCTCCCAGATAATTTTCTAATGCTTTATTGTTCTGCTATACACTACTTGTTAAGGATCCTAATGTAACCCTTGTGTATAAATGTGACTAGTGAGTACTCATGACTGACTAGCTGATGTCTGAATGTAAATTGCCCTGGCACCCCAATCCAGTACGTGAATTTACCTCTGATACTGACCCTTATATGGTTTTCCTTTCCTTACCAGTCTTCTAACATCATGTGACTACTTTTGACCAGTGACCTGTGAGGAGGTGTTGTGTCATCTTCAGACCTGGACAATGAAAAACTCTTAACTGTGGGGATAATGAAGATACACAGCAGAGAAGTGTGGATCACTAACTCACCACCCAGAGGACTGAGCCTATGAGAGCTATGTCCTGTGAGCAAGAAATAAACCACAGTGCCTCCTACTGAGAAGGATACTAGTGCATAGTCCCTTTGGGTTCCTCACGATGGGAAACAGACAGGAAATTGTTACTTAAGAAAAGTCTCTGATTCATGTTTATGAAGAAAAGTGAGAGAAGGGACCTAACGGGGTTCACTGGGCAGCTCCTGTCCTATCTTCTGCTTCACTTTAACTTGAAGAAGGTAAATTAAGCACTTCCCCCCCAACAAGGAAGGATGTTAAAATAGGATGGATGTTTAAAATAAAAATAGGAAGGATGTTTAAAATAGTGTTTTCATGAAACGTGGTGGGAAATAATGGAAAAAGTGAATCCATTTTAACTCTTGGGCCTCAGAAGTAAACATTCAAAAAATTTTTTTAAAAAAAGCAAAAACAGAGAAGAAAAAAAAGAACGTTATGATACAATTAGAAATTAATCTCATTTATGCCAGTGTTGCCATCTCACTAATTATACTACATGTGAGCATTTCCTTTTATTTTTTGTTTTCTTTTTACAGAAGTTTGTGACTATAGAACTCAGGTTTTTTTGTATGCAAAGCTGAATTATACTCCTGTGTCTGATGTTGGTTTTTGTCATCGTTTGATTACATCCTCAGGAAGAGTTGAGAGGTCACCATTACCCCAAGCATACCACTAATAGCTAGCAGTGCTAAGCAGACAAAAGCAATGAAAAAGGGTCTACCTCTTCCAATGGGGAAGTCCTGGAGTTCAGTGTTGCAACATTATATTCCAGGGAAGCTTGATATCACTGAGGATTTTAGAACATTTTCCCACTATAGGTTGTGCTGAGGGAGAAAACTGACTAATTTTGTAGTGAATTAAAGACTCATATATTTGGAGGCAAGAACAAGAGATAATTGAGTGTCATTGCATACCTTATTTCAATGAAATTGCTTCAAAATAACTCTTACTCCAAAAATTATCTCACTAAATTCACTAAGATAAATCTTCACACAGAGACAGGAAATAGAATGCAGGCACAAGATCTTATTCAGAAGATCAGCTCAAAGAGTCAGGTTTAAAGCATAATTTACACTTTTCAGAGAACTTCCAGTGACTTTCTGAATATTTTACCAATGTTGTCTACCCAACCACTACCTAAAACACCTTGGAAATGATTTTATTTTACACGTACCATTTAAATGTCTTGGTATGAATCATGCGGTCCCTAAATTTGACTATGTTAGTTATGAGTTCTCAGAGTTATCTCTCAGTCTACAATGAGTATAGTGAAATGTTTTGTGCATGATGTGATCAATTTTAGAGCATGTGAAAATTCCTAATAAACTACATTTTGTTTCTATTCTACCAGGTAAGCATACATATAGAATGCTAAGAAGTAGAAAATAGAATTCTACTGAAGAAAAATTTGGAAATATGCAGTAATTTTACCTGATGCTTTCACCTGCCTGCTTAGCAAGGCTTAAAAATAGGTAGACATTTAATAAATATGTTCTGCTCTTAAAAATAAAATAAAATTACAGATAGAGGTGAATATCATTGTCTTGCTGCCTCATCACAAACATTCCCTTCAGTTCTTTTCTGTTTCTTCCTGCTGAACCTGTGCTGTCTGCATTACATAATTTTGCTTTGTACTTTGTCATAAAACATGATGACTTATACATATATAAGGTCCTCAGTGTGACCAAGGAATTAACAATTTAGTGTCAATTGGACTAATTCTTCGGTCCTCATGAGTTTTGAGTTAATCCTGGTGTCATCTTTGAACACTTGCTAGCACCCCCATCATAGTGGATCTGTCATTAATGCCTTCAAGTTAGGTCTGGAATAATCCAGTGGTTTTTCACCTCCTTCACTGCCATCTCCCAGTCATATAGGATCATCCCACCCATAGGACACCATTGTATCTACTGGCTGGTATTTTCTCTTTAGTCGTGTTTTTTTCCCCCAGCATATTCTAGGAGAGCAATCAGAGTGCTACGCAGGTACAGGATAATATCATTTCTCTATTTTAAAAAATCCCCACTGGTTTCCTGTCTTCTACTGTGGAAAAGCCAGTACTCACAGTGTGACAGAGGAAACATTTCATGACTGGCCACATGTCCTCCTTTGCTCCCTGGCTCACCGGGCACTACCCATATAACCCTCCAGCTGAACTCAAGTACACACAGGCAGATCTACCTCTAGGGCTGCAACCATTGTTTTCAATGTGCCTCGGATGCTCTTGCCAAGATTGAGAGAGTGAGGAGGAAGAGAGGGAGAAGCAGAAGTGGAAAGAATTAAGATGTATTATGTACAAGTACCAGCTCCCAATGACACATGTAATTATTATATACCACAAATGGGTACTAATACATCTTTTTTTAAAAAATAAGGTTAAAAAATACTCCCAGAGCTAACTGCTTCATTTCATTAGGTTTTTACTCACAAGATGAACCTGTCCCTGCCAGGCTAACTAAAGTTTAAGTGCGTGTCCCTCCCCATCTTAGTGGGGTGTTCTCATGGTTTACTTTTATCTCTAGGACTTACTACTGTGCAGTGCATACTATAATTAAAACAGTTACTTTGCTTATTGTCTGTACCCCTCTCAACTCCACAGTCCTTGAGGACAGAAATTTTGTCTGTTTTATTCACAGATAAATCTTTTATGTTGGGTAAAGAAGAGTTATCTCTGGGACTTCACACGTATTCCACGTGTGAAGTAAGTTAAAATATTCTGAGTTTGGTATACAGCCTCATAGCTTCTTATGCAAAGTCCATGCTAATGCTACACAGTGCTCTCTCCTCACTCATAATGGGAGTCACTTATCTTTAACTGTCACAAGCTACTAAATGAAGAATTTTTGGGGAAAGTCACATCTTTGAACACAAAATGGAAATGGAAGACATTCTTGTAAATTGAAAGCACATTTCTTTTCTTTATTATAATGTTGATTGTTGAGAAAACCCATTAAGTATTACTAGCAGAGTTAAGAGACTTGAAACATTTTCTTGAAGGAAAGGCATATACTATCATTTCACTTCTGCACATAGAGTTTGCCGCTGCTTCTAGAAATAGCTGAAAGTCAAGTAATAAGGAGGCTCAGGCTTCTGATTTAGGAATTACGGACACCGATTAAACTGTGCTAAGTCCAGTTGCAAGAATGGGTGAACTCAGTGACAATCACAGTTAAAACATCTCTGAATGGTAACGTGTCACAAACTTGACTTTCTGATGGTTTATCTTCGTGGTGCTGCTGTCTCTCTCTGACATCCTTTCACATGGTCCCCCAGAAAATGCAAAACTGTGAATATTTAAACACACTTGATTATAGGCTATTCACACTACTTCAAGGTAGTTCATTTTATCTTTGGACATTTTGTGATGAAGTTCACTTATAGTGACTTGATTTGCCTCCTTGAAGTTTCCTTAGAAAATATCCAATAAATTTGTTGACTAAACACATACATCATTGTATTGGGTAGAATTCATTTGTGAATAAGATGATTAAAGAGTTAGGTAGTTTGATGATAAGACTTGATAGTGTACAGCCTGACGGTGACTAAAGAGGTTAAAAAAAAATCTAGGGAATGTAGATAATACACATTCAAAAATACAACCTGCCATTATTTCCTGGAGATACAAATAGATCATTTCACCTACTTTGGAAAGAATTGGAAAAAGGTTAGTGTAAGAACTGGTATTTATAACAACAGCTATGAGTACCAGGGAAAAGTCACATTATTTGAAGCTTTTTTTTTTTTGTACTAGGACTTGCGCTCACAATGTCAGGTTTACCAGGCAGAAGCTAGACTGCTGAGTCATATCCCTGACTCTACTTAAAGTGTATTTTACTGGTTCCCTGTCACATAGAGCATTATCTTTGACTTTCAGTATAAACGCTCTTTCAGGTTAATTATATTTCTTATATAGAGTATCTTGATGGACCCTATCTCCTGATCTACTCTGCCTGTGTTTCTTTTTATTAGTGTATTGAGGCCATTTATGTTATTGATTATGGCCAACCTTCTCTAGCTCATCTCTGGCATGCTATTTTTCTGTTGTTTATCTACTTTTCCCCTTCATTCCACTGTCTGCCCCATTCAGTGAGCCCCCTCTGCCACTGTTCCTGAAACCATGGTCTTTTTTCTCTCTCTCTAGAATGTCCTTCAGTATTTTTTGTGTTTAGGGTTGGATTGGTGGTCACGAATTCCCTAATTTCCTCTTTGTCATGGAAGCATCTGGTTTCTCCATTAATTTTGAGAGATAGTTTTGCAGGGTATATCAATCTGGTTTGGAGGTTATTTTCTTTTGGGGCTTGGAATACTTCATTCCAAGGTCTTCTTGATTTGATGGTTTGTGTCAAGAAGTCTGTAGTGATTCTGATGGGTTTTCCTTTTATAGATGATCTGTTTCTTTTCTCTGACAGCTTTTAATATTCTGTTCTTGTGTTGAATTTCCGGGATCTTGATTATTATATGTCTGGGTTGTAGATCTATTTTGTTGTAGCTGGCTGGAGGTCTGTATGCCTCATATATCTGAATATCAATTATTTTTCCTATGTTTGGGAAGTTTTAATTATTTCTTTTTTCCCTTCTTTAATTATTTCTGTATATAGCCCTTGTATTTCATTTGTGTTTACCCCTGCTTCTTCACTCACATTTTTATTCTTAGGTTATAGATCCTCCTGTCATCTTCTAGCCTTTGTATTGTTACTTCCTTGCTATTTTCAAGAGATCTTTCCTTTCGCAATTACACATTGCACACCTGTCTTCAAGGTTTGATAGTCTATCCTGAGTTTCTTTCAAGCAGTTTTGCCAGCTTTCAATGGATTTTTTAATTTCCTGGTAGTCTTTGAATCTGTTTCATGTATTCTAGATTTTTTTTTTATTTTTCATCATAGGTTTCCCTCTTCTTTCTATGCTGCTCCATTCTTCCATCTGTGTCTTCTTGAGAGGTACTTAGCATTTCTTTTATTATTTTTCTTATATCTTCCTTTACTTGTATTAGTATTTTTGTTTTGAGCTCTTTTATAATGTCATGAAGATATTTCTTTATGTCAGATGCTGCTTCTTCAGAAACTGCAGGCTTGCAGCCCCCTATCTCTTCTGTGTTCACCTCTCCTGGGCCAGTACTGTTTGGGTTGGAAGCTGGAGACCTCCTTTTGTTTCTTTCTCTTGTCATGTTTCTGGTTTCTTCCAGAGAAGTGGATAATGGGGGTCCCTGGCACTTCCTGTATTGATTACAATTGCTCTGAAGTGTGCTGGCTAGGGATTGCTGCCCTCCCCAGTCTGCTGATGACCACTGAAATACAAGCAGGGGCAGGGCAGGCTGGTCCTACCCTTCTGAGCTGGTCAACCACTGTAGCTTACCTATCAGATGCAGATTGGTTGGAAAGACATAGCTCTTTTATACAATGGAGACCTACTCAGCTATAAGGAAGGATATGGGCAAATCTATTGAAGTTATCAAGAGACATCATGGTAACCACTGTAGATCACCTTGTACTGTGGTTTAAATTATATACTATGTCCATCCTTTTGTTTTGAATGACCCCATTTTGTATTTTTTATTTGGTTTTAGTTTTTTCAAAATAAAAATTAAAAAAATAAAGTGTATTTTAATGTAAGTAGGTAAGGTAATTTGTAACAAGTCATAAATACTTCCACTCTTTCAGGCACTTAAACATGTAAAAATGTGGTGCTTACAATGGTAAGTTTTAAGTTGTCTGAAAAAGTATTTACATAGTATCAATTGTACTGAGGTGTTAGCAAATAATGCACAATTATAGCTAACATAAGTCAGACTTCAAGAGGTTTTAGAGTCATTAAAGTTGAAGAATTTTTTGAAGTAGGAACAGAAATATGTGACAATAATAATTTTTAAGTATTATAAAAGAAGAACGTACTAGAAATGTGAATTGACTATGAAATGCTAAAATATTCAACCGAACAAAATAAAATATATTTATATCTAGAAGTCTTTCATATAAAGCTGTCAAGTACAATGCCTATGGTCAATTAAATGAAAATGGACAAAACTTTTGATATTCTGCCTGAATTTTTTTTTTTTTTTGTACTGGGGATCAAACTCACGACCTTGTGTTTGGAAATCAGGCACTTATGCTGCTGAGCTAAATCTCCAGCCCCTGCCTGAATATTTTTTGAGGCATCCTCTAAAATATAATTTATGTATGCTGGCCATTATTTGAAAAAATATTTCTATCTATCTATCTTTTTGGCTGTCTGTCTATCCATCTATTTATCAGAGAGAAAGGGAGGGAAATACACACATGACATGGTATCATACATGGTATATTGCAAGTAGGCTTAAACTGCATTTGCCATTTTAGATTTCTGTTTTCCCTTAAAATGACAATATTTATCATAGAATTGCATATTAAGGAATCTGGTCTCTTGTATAAGATCTGTCACTGTACAGCATTTAATTTCTTCATATGCTGGAGAATTTTTCTGATTAAATGCATATTAAGGTCCTAGCTAGCACCAATAATTTATAGTATCACAATTTAAGAGTACTGTGGATTGTGCAAAATTCATGTGTGTACGGGCATGTGGATAGTAAGGAGAGGAAGGGGCTGCAGTGGTACATGCCTAGGATCCTCCACTTGCTGTTCTCACCCTGTGCTACTCTGTACTGCTGGGTTCTGCAAGCTGCTTGCTGTCTTTTTGTAGGGCCCCAGCAGGCTCTCTGGATCTCAGAGGTAGGAAGCACAGTACAGTGAAGAGCAAGGCTGGGTGAAGAGTAAATTTTCCTTTTTCCCACAGGTGATTACCATGGGCTGCAAGCCTGCAGCTCTTATCTGCCAAGTCTCCAACTGTGTAGTGATTTTTCTTTCCTGACCCCTCAGGCTTACCCTCCACAGGGTTGCAGTCCTTTACTCTGGCTTGTGATGAGTTTACTCCCTAAGGACATCTTTGCAAATGCTTTCTTTCTTAAATTCATTACCAATCATTCCAGGCTGAGGGTAGTATCAGTGATTTCCTGTTGATATTCAAACTCTGGGAATACAACCCCCTGGGGTGCTGCATCCTAGAGCATGAATATTATGCAGCATAAGGTGGATTTCGGAATTCTGGCCTCTGCCTGTCATCAACCTGGAACTTCCTCTCTGACTAGAGGCACAGAATGCAAGGTTCCTACAATTGCCATGGGACAAGCAGACAGGAAACAGTGACACATGAGACAGAGCCCTGAAAGCACAGGGAAAGAGAGTTCTGCCAGGCTCATATAAAGAGAAAGGAAAGCCAGTCCCTGGGAGGAAAGAGTACTTTGTGGTGAATGTTTAGGAGAAGGAATCATCTGAGAAAGATGGCTCTTCTGTGCAGTGAACTCCGCAGTCACAGAGGAAGAGGCTGAGAATTTTTCACAAATAGTTCTAGGTCCCTTGAGATACATAAACAGCAAACATTAGGCCAGCTCGTGTGCTTTGCACCATGGTGCTATCCCTTGACACACTTGGCCAGCCCGGAGGAAGGGCATTTGGATCCCAAATACCATATGTAGCTAGAGGTTTGTAACAGCTTTGTTGAAAAAAGAAAAAATGAACAAAAGAACTTTGAGTTTAAAATCCTACTACATTCCATTCTTATTTGCTTATAACAGATACAGGAATAGATAGCTACTATAGTTACATAGGTGGATAGATAGGTTGAAACACAAAGTAGTGGATATAGACTAAAAATTCCCTAAGAATTACAATACACATATTTAGACATTTTCACTCAGCCTCAAACTTAAAAATCTGAACTGACTAAAGTCTACTAATCATTGCTGATAGCATACTATTTCTGGAGTAGTATGTGCATGTGTGTGCATGTGTGTGTCTATATGCATATGTGCAACATGTGGGCACACACGTGTGCCTGGGGGATGTCCAGGGCTTTGTGCTCACTAGCCAAGCCATCTACCACAAAGCTAAATCTCGAGCCTTGGGAGAGGTATTTTTATATGTCTATGTTTCCTGGAAGAGCATACTAAACACCAAGCATGTTTCAAGCACTGTCTGAACGTCCCAGACAAACTGTATCGTCTCTCTGTATGGAAGAGTGTGAAGGAGATGGAAGAGTGGGGCAGGGAGGAGTCATCCAGATACTGCACTGCTCTTCTGTCTGGCTGGTTTCCTATGCACTCACCTGGTTACCTCTTTCTTCTTTCCTGTCTTTCTCAAAACAGTACTCTCCCACGGTGAGGCATTGAGGATTTTAAAAATAGTTTTCATGCTTCTACTCTGCATTTTATTTTCTCTTAGAATTTATCATTATCTTAACAATTGTTACTCTCCATCTTCTGTATAGAATATAAACTCTATGTAGGAGATTTTGATTTTTGTCTGGTTCCTTTGGCACTTTAATTCCAGAATTTAAAGAGTGTCTGGCACATGGTGGCATTTATTAAATATATATTTAGTGACTGAAAGTAAGGAAGCGAGCAAAGAAGGAAAAGGAGAGCAGCAGGTTTACATTTCATGAAAAGTCAGGAGAGCCTTCGTGAAGATCTTGGCTTGGATCTGGGTCTTGAAACACGAGTGGTGTGTTTTTATGTGGATGTGGAAGGTGCTAGGCTGAGAAATGTCTGATCCAAATGATGTTGTCATCCTGATGAGGGCGCAGTTCAATGTCATAAATGTTTAACTGGAGTCTTCACCCAACAGTAATTTCTTATTATTATGTCTGCTTAAGCAAGTTCTGAATGAAAACACTTGGAGAAGATTTAGCACACTATTTGCTAACCTAGGTGATTTCTGCCTCCCTGGAGAAATGTCTACATATCTGATCATATTGTCGATTTTCACACCAATGGAAAATGCTCCTGGCATCGGGTGGAGGCCAGAAATGAAATCACAGCACAGTGTGCCTCAACCTGAAGTTAAACGGCTCCCAGTATTAATAATAGAGCTGTGCTGGTTTAGAAGGAACTGGTAAAATACAGATTAATCTCTCATCTGTCAGAATTAGTTCTAAGATTTTCTTAAGAGTAGGACTGAAAAAAATAATAATTTCATTGTGAGTCTTACAGAAAAATTAGGTCCAAATTGATTGTGATGGGAAAAAAAGATCTGAGTTTCCCCTAAAGCCCCATTTTTGTATGACTTCCAGAAAGTACATTGGGTCTAATATTTTTCTGTAAGACCTGTTTGTCTAATTCTGTTTTGTGTGGTTAGGACAAAATATCGGACACTGAGGAATTTATAATGGGCAGAAATTTATTGGCTCAGAGGTTTGTTGTCTGGGAAGGTGCAGGTCTGTGGTGAAGGGCCTTCTGGCTGCATCATGACATAGAGGAGGGAAGAAGGGCAAAGGACATGAGATAGAAAACCCACTCCCAAGAGCCATTTTCCTAGTAGCATTAAACTATTCAAGAGAGTTCCAATGTCACAACCCAAACACGCTCCCAGTCGCCCTACCTTCCAAGCATGATTGTGGAATTTTTAGAATGAAAAAAAAATCACTGTTCCAAAATGACAAGGCAAAGGAGATTCCCTTTATTTACATATAGAGACCTAGGATTCATTACTATGGTAACCAGGAAGATATCTGACCATCTTGCTGGTGGCCAAATGGAGAGGAGCACTGCTGTCATCTCCAAAGGCACATGGCTCAAGTGCTACCACTGCACAGTTCCGAGGTTTGTGAAGCCATTTCATATTGACATTTTAAATGAAAATCTCCTTGCCTAAGTCTTTAAGTGTGCACTATTGTTGGATATTATTGGCTACACTATGCTGCACAGTAAGTCTCTAACATGTACGCATTTTACATCAGCCAGCAATTGCACCAACTGAAGAAGTTACTTCGTTTTGCTTCTTTGGCCTCTGTGACCAGCCTTCTGCTCTCTGCTTCTATGGTTTGACTTTTCTATATCCTGTGTCAGTGGAATCATGCAGTATTTGTCTTTCTGTGACTGTGTTATTTTACTTACCATGGTGACATCAAGGGGTGTCACTTATTGCAGAATCACCTTCTTTTGTATGACTAAATAATACCCCATTGTGTATAGATAATGCATCTGTGTTGCCCTTCCATTTGTGGACATTTTAGTAGTTTCCACATCATGGTGTTTCATAATTTTAAATAAACTTAGACAAGAAGATAATGAAATCAAATCTCTCTTAATGAAATCAAAATTTGATTTTCAGCAAAAATTCAATAACAAACTATTTTTTATTAATTAAACAATTTTGCCTATTTTGTTCATCTCAGTTAGAAAACTGCAGGCAGGCTGACACTGGTGGTACTAGAGAGGCAAAAGCATTAAGAATAGAGCACATTATCCTGCAAAAGATATGTGAATGAGAAGATGCATTCTTCAAATCAGTGATTTCTTTTTGAGTTCTGCAGGAATCCATGAGGCAATTCTCTGTGTTGTTCTTGAGTGGCTTATAGCAGGGATATCTTCCTGAATCCCTGTTTTAGGACTACATAGTCTCAAAGCCCACCTTGGCAGCTCTCTTAAATTGGAACGGGACCTGTGCTACACTTGATCTCCAAGTATCTTACTCCTTGCTCAAATCTCCTGTGATGCTTATTTATATAAAGGTGTTGGTAGCGGTCTGGGTCTGTTTTCCTGACACCAGTTCAGGTGTGCCTGAGCCAGGCATTACAATCCAGAATTCAGCACTAGTCCTCAACAAGCAGAGAGATTACCAAAGCACAGTCTGCCTGAAGTGTTTTGGCTGAAACTAGCAGACTTTAAACTGGACAGTCTAGTTTGATGTCCATATAATAAATAGGACAAAGCTGATGTCAAGGCACTGAAATGAAAGATCACCTTAATGCAACCTAAGGTATCTCACCTCAAGTATAATTAATGCTTTTGTCTTTTCCATTGCATCTTTCCAAACATCAAACAGTTCTGAGAATAGCTCCAGGCATAATTTTCTTCTGCTTTTCATTTCTTAAAAAAGATAATCTCAAAGAGAATTATTTTTTTAAAAAGTATTATAGCAGGGCCGAGAATATAGCTTAGTGGTACAGAATGTATTTAGCATGTGTAAGTCCCTGCATCCAATCACCAACATCCCTCACAAAAATAAATTACTGTTATAAAAGTTGATAGAAGAGTTTTTCAATAGTTCAATTAGAGACTTATAAGCAGATGAATGATCTATTTATTGCAAATAGGAGTGAACAATACGCTTGCAGGAATCCAACACTTTGCCTTTAAGCCCTTTTCTATTTCTATCGTTTTCAAATTGATGAAGGAGAGTCTTCTGAGTATTTTAATTTCACAGAAAATTTGGATAAAAAGCAAAGAGTCTGCATATTAATCTCTCTCTACATGCCATTTGTCCTATCATTAACATCGTGTTTTGTGGGTTACATACACTAAAGTCCAAGAACCAATAGTCTCAATTACTTTTCTCATCCCCAGTAAAAACACCTAACACCCACAGTTCAAAGGAAGACAGGTTCATTTTGGTTCACAGTTTTAATCCATACATGCCTGGCTGGCTTCAAGGCAGAAATGTCAGAGGGCAGGGAAGCTCGAACCAGGTAGAGAAAGGAGAAGCCGTGATGAAGAACACACATCCCGCCCTGCCCCTCCTCCAACTGGGCCCCACCTTTTAATGGTAAATCAGTTATTGTA
>PVJX010002591.1:0-125361 GCA_004027295.1 Dolichotis patagonum | reverse complement strand
CTGCCACACACTCAGCTGCCCCCAGAGAGGGGGGGATTTCCTTGTTCTCCCGGCACCCCAAGTCAACCACACCATGCAGGTCCTGATGTGCCAGGGTCTCTCTCCTTCAGGCCACCGAAAGTCTGCCACACTCTCAGCTGCCCCCAGAGAGGGGGGGATTTCCTTGTTCTCCTGGCACCCTGAGTCAACCACACGGTGCAGGTCCCGATGCGCCAGGGTCTTTCTCCTTCGGGCCGCTGAAAGTCTGCCACACTCTCAGCCACCCCCCAGAGAGGGGAGAAGCTCCTTGTTCTCCTGGCACCCCGAGTCAACTGCACAGTGCAGGTCCCGAGGTGCCAGGGTCTCTCCCCTGCAGGCCCCCCAAAGTCCACCATACTCACCTGCTGTTTCTTTCTGATGAATTGACCATTCCATTTCCAAAGTTCTGAAATGGCCAACAGACCACAGAAAGAATTCTCTTTAGGCTCCTGTTTGAAACCAGCAGCTACAGCAATCTGCTGGCCTTGCTTCAGGGCCACGAGATTTGATTTTTAACCTACTAGTTTTTAAATTTTCAAAACACAAAAGAACTTAACGGGTACCTGTTTCTATTAGTCAAAATTAATACCAATTGATGTTTATCATAGTTTTTTTTTTTTTCCATCTTCTAGGAGTAAAAAAAAAAATTTTTTTTTCCCTTGGAGGCAGAGTCTCTCTATGTAGTTTTTAGGCTTGCTTTGAACTCATTATGTAGCCCAGGCTGGCCTTGAACTTGCTGTGATCCTCCTACTTCAACCTCCTGAGTGCTGGGATTATAGATGTGTACCGCCAAACCCAGCCAAACTTTATTATTTTAGAACCCTTTATTTTGTTTATTCATTTATTTATTTTTGGTACCGTGGATCGAACTCACAACCTCACGCTTGCCAGGCAGGCACTTATGCCACTGAGCTAAATCTTACTCAGCCCCTAGAACCCTTTAGATATGTAAAGAAATTGAAAAATAGTGCAGTGTCTCACATCTTCCCTCCCCCATTACTACCCTGCTTCCCCTGCTTACATCTCATGTTACTGTGGCACATTTGTCACAGTTACTGAACCAGTATTAATACCTGATAATTAGCTGAACTCTATGCTTTAATCTGATTTCCTTGATTTTCCCCTCCATGTACTTTCTGTTTTAGGAATCCATCCAGGACTACCATACGGCATCTATCTGTCTGTCTGTCCATCTGTCCGTCCGTCTGTCTGTCTGTTTAGGTACTGGGGATTGAACTCAGGGCCTTGTACATGCTAGGCAAGCACTTTACCACTGAGCTTATGTCTTAGCCCTTAAGTTCCCCTAGACTTTTGACTGTGAAATTTTTTTTCGCCTTTTCTTTGGTTTAAATGGCCTTGGTAGTTTTAAGAATATTGTAGGATTTCCTTCTTTTTGGATTTGTCTGTTTTTCTCCTAAGACTAAGCTCTGGGTATTTCTAAGGCAGATTGTCAAGATCAAATGTTTTCATCACTTACTATCAAAGGTACACACTGTCAGCATGACTTATCATTGTAGTTGTTGCTGTGGTTCACCGCCTGAGGTCATGTCTGTCAGTTTTGACCACAATAATGTTACTATTTTCCCTACTGTTCTTCTTGGGAGGAGTCACTGTGCAGTATTCATATAAGGGTAGGGAGGACCATGTTCTGCTTCCTTTATCACATTCATGATGGGGCTGTAATTTGATTGTCTTGCTAACAGGCAACTCTAAGCCACTGGTTGTACTTGCATGGCTGTCTCATCATATAGCTTGTACCATCTGATGGGACTGTCCTGGGGTTACCCCAAGTTTCTTTGATTACCTTTGATGTCCTTGCTGTGATATGCATTTTCCCTGTATAAAACTTCCACTTTCTTTTTGGTTGTGGGCATACGAGTGAGTCCTTTTCCTGAATGTTGTGAGACATGCATCTAGAGTGCTGTAAGCAGCCACTTAATCAGAAACATGACCTGAATGCTAGTGACGTTTTCTTATCAGGAAGTACAAGTATCTGTCAGTGGGAATTTTCAAAGTCATGCTAGTATGTATATGCATCTGTATTATTACATATTTAAAGATAAAAAGAGTGTGATACTTTGGTTTGTTGCTTTTAAAAAGTGGTATATTAGCCAGATTTGGTGGTGTACGCCCTTAATCCCAGCATTTAGGAGGTTGAGGCAGGAGAATTTAAGGCCAGCTTGGGCTACATAGTGAATTCAAGACCAGCCTGAACTATATAGTGAGACTCTTTTCTGAAGAAATACAGGTGGCAAATAAATACGTTAGAGAAATGCAAATTAAAACAATACTGAGATTCCATCTCACTCCAGAAAGAATGGCCAGGATCAGGAAAACAACCAGTAACAAATGCTGGAGAAGCTGTAAAACAAAAAGGAACTTGTTTGCACTGTTGGTGGGAGTGTAGACTGGTACAACCACTGTGGAAATCAGTGTGGGTGTTCCTCAGAAAGCTGGGATTGGGGACGCCATTTGACCCAGCTATCCCGATTCTGGGCATATTCCCAGAAGAATTGAGAACATAATACCATAGTGGTATATGTGCACCCATGTTTATAGCAGCACAATTTGTAATAGCCAAATCTTGGAAACAGCCCAAATGCCCATCAACTGAGGAATGGATAAAAAAGATGTGGTATTTTTATACAATGGAGTATTACTCAGCTATAAAGAATGATCACATTGAGATATTTATAAATAAGTGGACACGACTTGAGACCATACTCATGAGTGAAATAAATCAAACTCACTTGTGTAAATACCGTATTGTTTCCCTAGTCTAATAAATTAAAAGAGTAAATAAGATTCAAAATCTTCAAAACATATTGTGAAAGAGTAAGAAACTGCTCAAAGGGGAAAAATAAGTCAGATATGAAAAAGGAGAAAAGAGGGAAGGGAAAAGGAAAAAAAAGATATAAATTTGTATTTATACATTTAAGATAGCTAAGATGATTGTGTTACTAATTCTCCTACTGATTGTACTACTAATTCTGTTAGTTTTTGGGACAAAATCAATTTTGCATGTCTGTGTCTGGCAATCTGAGTAACTCTTAAAGATAACTGTGGAAAATAACAATTTCTGTTAAGTTCCTACCACCTTGTTTGGAAAGCCTATATTGTTTTGAGTTTTTTGGTTATTGTTGTTTACTTGTCTCTTTTGTTTCTTGTTTTTCTTGTATTTTTTCCCTCCTTAAAGTAAAAAAAAGTCATAGAAATAACATGTTTTGTTGCTTTGTTAATGTGTGAATCTTCATGCAGCCCGTACAGAGCTACTTTATACATTTTGTGTTTTTCTGTCAAGTAATGAAGTGGAAAACAGGCCACCTTAAATTCTTCCTAGAATGAGGCAGGAGATACTAATATTAGGAAGTGGGAACTTTAAAAATTGTTTTACAGTTACATTTATAATTGTTGCTATTGGGTCGTATACCTATCTGTTTTCATACATTTGAAAGTCAAGTAATTTCAGAGTCTTGCATGATGTTAGAGATTTTCTGTGCTTTGTTTTTGGAAAGAGATCTTAAAGCCACCTCAGTATTTTGTGGTTTTCAGAGCATTTTCCTATGTGTTCCTTTGAAATTGGAAGCAGGAATTCACAGTGGCCTGTGTATGAATGAAGAGAGGTGTATAATCTCAGCCACAAGCAGGTATCCTGATTGGGCCCAGGGAGCCAAGGCTTGGGACACAGAGGTAAAGACAGGCCAGGAGGAGATTGGAGAGTGTACCCCTAACCCCCAAACTTGGCGTGTCTGCTTCAAGGGACATAGGAGAACCATAGTTGCTCCTTCCTGTTTGACAGCTGGTTCTATGGCTGTCAGGGTGTGGCTCAGCCTCGGTATGCTATTGCTGCCACTGTAGGCTCACTGAACCAAAGTGAATGGCCTGGAGTTGAGAGGCTCTGACTCTTGCAGTCCTCAGGATTTGATTAGAGAGATCTGAGAAACTTTCATCCTATTTGTTAATGTTGTGGATGATATTCTTTTGAGACAGTGAGTGCATACCTTTTAAGACTAGTCAACAGCATTAATAACTAGCTTTCTCCTGCTTCACATCTCAAGAGTCCAATTTAATTAATTAATATCTTACATCTGTCAGTTACACTCTTGCCAGGCCAGATGGCTGCTCTTCTTGTGACATTGTTGTAGACATTTAGATCAAAGATAGCCTTTTGAACTACAAGAATGAGGGATATCCAGGCTTCTTTATGTGTCCTGCCATGTTTTCATTCATGCTGGTGATACAGAGCAGCTACAGTGGCACTTGACTATTATTTTTGTTATGTAGCTTGTCCTTCAAGGGCCAGAGTGATCTTTCAAGCCTCTTGTCAGCCTTCTGGGCTGGGATCCCTCCCTTCCTCTTGAGATCCATTGCACTGTCAATGTGGTACCATCTGTTGATAGCACACATACGGTTTCCTTGTAGCTTATGTCTTTTACCTTGAGTTTGGGAGAACTTGACGACTCCGTATTTGACCATCACTACCATATAGTATCTTCCCCCTGGAAGATTCATAATAGATTGCTTACCTGGTTGATAAATGTATTACCTCAGCTTTTTCAATCTCTATTATCTTAAAGACAGTGCTAAGATTTGAGGCAGGTAGGCAGTGTGATAGCTGCCATATAGTGCTCTTGCCAGAAGGATCTGTGCTTTCCACAGGTACTTTCCAATTATAACTGCCTCACCATCTGAACTGGGGAACTAAACATTTTCAGGCAAAGTTGTGATCCATTCTCTTTTCTCAGGTACCAAATAGATTCTGATGAAGAGGTGTCTCTGGCTTCCTGAATTTGAGCCAGATTTCAGATAACAGAGATAACTGTACTTTTGTTGTGTGAAGAACCATACATGAGATTGCTGAAGCAGTAAACTTAAGCAGTTAGAGTACCAGACAGCTTTTTGTGCCCTGATTGCAGGTGTGTGTGTATGTGTGTGTGTGTATTTTTTTTTTTTTAAACCTCCCATCCTTCTCTGCAAAGGCTGAGGGTAGGTGCCTGACAGTATTGACTGAGCTTCATTCATTCAGACTTTTTTCTGGTCATATGTGTAATACAATAGAGCAAAGTATGATAATTTACAATGATGGTATAATCATGGTGAATTTGATTTAAATTACCACCCAGCAGTGATCTCTGACGGTCATAATCAGTTCAATCTACCTAATATTCAGTGTCCGATGACAACTTCAGCTAATATTTTACAGAGAGCTCTGCAGCCAAATAGTGGGTCATCTTGTCACTATGGACAATCAGGATGTTTGAGTAGCTAATGACTTTTAAAAGCAATTTTTCCTCTTTATGATAAAATAATGCTTTGTGTAAACATTTTGACTAATACAGACAGTGTATAAAAAAGAACCCTCCAGGGTAGTCACTATTAAATACTGATATTTTCTCTTTGCATGCATGTGTGTTTTGTGTATTGCTCTTTCTCTTTTTTTAATCTTCAGGGGCCTTTTTCTTGCCAATAATCAGAAGTGTCTTTTTATAGTCCCAAAGGTGGAACTGTTTGACCAACACCACCAAGCCTTTACATTGTTTTGACATTTCTCACTCTTCCTGACACCTTTTGTGTGAAGGTTTCCTTAGTCTCTCCTCACCACTATCACCAATCAGGAAGACTTGATTTATTTTTTTTTTAATTTTATTTAAAGAGAAAAAAAAGCAATACAGAAAAAAGAGTAGAAACAATACAAAACCTCAAAAAAAAAAACATATATCACTAGTTGACAAACCACATACTCCCCGAAATAGCTGTTCATGTTACAAAATTAAGGCATACAAAGTGAACACACAGTGAAGCTGCAAACAAAAAAAAAAAGATGGAATAAAGCCAATTGAGCCAATATAGTGAAACTGGCACAGAACATCACAGTAGGTCACCAGGACAACAGTAACAGGCAACATTGTATATCTCGTTGTCTTCACAATAGTTGTTCTTCTACTAGGTAGAGCAAAATCAAAAGAAATACACAACATTATAGAACACATCAACACAGTATTGAATAGAGCAACACCATTAATCAGGACAAAGCAAAACGGCGGTAAAACTATATGCCTTCAGAGATAGTAGAAGGAAACTCCCCCGACTTTCTGTACCAAATATGGTCACCTCCTAAGAGATACCCAGATCCCTGGATCCCAATTGTTACGGGGGAGGGGGGTGTGTGGTATGTTTGATTCTAAGCCCGCAACCTGGTAGGCAGCAGGCTGGTTACTGGTTGGCTCGGCGCCCTAAGTTCCAGCATGGCTCGGATCTCAGGAGACGCTCTTGATTCTGGTTTCCCCGCCCTGGGGTGGCCGCGGCTCCCCACACCACAGTCACTGTCCAGGGCGGCAGGCTGCTTACTGGTTGGCTCAGCGCCCTAAGTTCCAGCATGGCGCGGACCTCAGGAGATGCTCTTGTTTCTGGTTTCCCTGCCCTGGGGTGGCCGCGGCTTGCCAGACCACAGTCACTCTCCAGGGCGGCAGGCTGCTTACTAAGACTTGATTTAAAAACATTTTCCTATGTCAGGTATAGTTTGATAAGATCTTTCACATAGAGTTATATACGTTTTTAAATGGCAATATGTCTTTGAGTGTACATTATACCTCAGGGTTATGGTATTTAATGTGCTAGGTCTGTCTTTATCTGGTCTTCTTGCTGTTGGGACCAGGAGACTCACCAGGAGGAATTGCTATAGAACCTAAATTGACAATAGATGTCCCTGTGACCACCTGCTCTCACCCTCAAGTGCTCTTGTTCCCACTTCTGTGTTAAGGTAAAGCTGATAGCCTATCTCAACAACTAGTTCTGGTTTCCTGTCTAGTGTAGAGGAGGCATACAGTTCTCCAGTTTTCTTTCTGCTGTGGTTCTCTCCCTTCATGCCTTCTTTTAGGTTTGCTCTGTTTTCTCGTCCTAAATTCCTGTATTACCTGTATGTATTAGCTTGTTCTTTTGTGGCCACCTGCCACCACTCGCCTCACCTTTCACTGCAGTGTGTCGTTTCTGTCATTTTCATCAGTGAGTTGTTGATTCATGGAGGAAGGAGCTTCCGCTTGACAAAAGCATTCTGTGTAGAGGTTTTGGGGTGCCTGGTTAGTTCATCTAGCAACTAATGAAAAAGCCAACATCTTTGTTCCATTGTGCTATAGCTGTGCACTGGTGTAAATTAAATTTATCTTTATAGAATCACTGTTTGTAGAATAAAATGGGGTTTTTTTTTCCTCCTGTCTTTTCTTTCCCTCTTGTCCTTTTGTCTCTTCTTTCCTTGTCCTTGCATTGCCAGAAGTGGGCTGGGCTGGGCCAGTCTAGAATGAAGTGTTTAGTCTTAAAGAGGCTGATCTTCCCCCTAAAAATGTTGCATTTGAAGGAATTAGGGAGAGTAATTCTTTTGAATTTTATCACTTTTTGGATTATTTTGGCTTGTGCTTACTGTGCTTACCTGTGCTTTCTATAAGTACTCTGGTCAAGAGTGTGGAGCTGTTGAAGACTGATCCTTCTGTGTGGATAGCAGAGTGTCACATGAGACCTCTGCTCTTCTGAAAAGTTTGCTGGCCACCCACTAGTGCCTCATAGGGTACACTGATGGTCTGAAGTCTTTCAGAACTACAAAGATTTTTAGGACCCTGAATTATCAGTCACTGTGAGTAGCTGTGTCTCCCGGGTATAAGTCAGACCTTCCTGTGAGTCAAAGAAGTCATCAGAATTCTAACATCAGCTACCTAGTGATTATCTTAGTGCTTCGCTTTTACACATGAAGAAAACTAAAGCTCAGAAGGGCAAAGAAGGTTGTCCCCATTATAGAGTCTGTCAAAAGCAGAATTGGAAACAGTCTCTGCACTGCCCTTTGCCCAATATTCTTGCTTGCAAGTTAATGTAGGCCCTGAAGAGCTGCTGTCCCTAAGGCTATGACTACTGAGGTATAACGCTGGTATTAGGGTACAGCTTCATTGTGAGAAGATTCTAGAAACCTAGGCCTGAGTTTCTACCTCTGAAAGTCACAATCTGTAAGTTATTTCTCTAAATCACAGCTTCTTGAAAGAAGACATTTTATTCACGTGAAACCTGTTAAAGAGTTGGTGAATACTTTTTTTCACCTTCTAATTAGGATTTATCTGTTCAAGATCAGTGTTCAGACCCAGAGCTGCACATTTTCCGAAGTATCCTACAAGGTAGTAGCTATAAGAGTTTAGCCAAGTGGGAAGTGGGTTGCTCACCTTCCCAAAGACACTTGCCCAGTTTGGTACCCTAGGTGTTATTTGGCTGGCCAGTGTTACCTATAGCATTGTCAGTGGTGATATATTTTATTCTCTGTCACCAACTTCAGATGCTGGAACCGATAGGTGCAAACAAGTGGTAGCAGACAACTGAATATGCCCTGTCTTTCCACAAAAACTCCTTTTCATGGCTGTCTTCCAACAGGGTAGATTGCCATGTGAAAATGCTTTTGACTTTAGCAATGATCTGGTCACAGTCTGGGTTAGTTGTGGTTCTTTGTATCATTGGGGGGAAAAAAGGATATTTCAGGGCCGGAGGTTTGGCTCAGTAGCGTAAGTGCCTGCTTGGCAAACGCAAGGTCATGAGTTCAATCCTCGGCACCAAAAAAAAAAAAAAAAAGGATATTTCAGACCTTTAAATTATTTATACATTTTGCTCCTTGCATACTGAGTTGTGTTGTTTTTATATACTTTATTTGAATTTATGCTTTTAAGTATATTCCATCTTGTGGATATTGATGCTGGAATCTCACCTTACCAACAGAGTAGGTCAGACAGAGGCCATATCCAGTGGATATGGTGCTGCTTATGAGTGGGAGGCACATGGATTTCTTTTTATCATAAAAATGTTCTGTTCATCATGTTCATTCATGTTCTATTCATCTGTAGATTGGTTTAAATTTCAACCCAGGCATTTTAGATTAGGATATTTTGATCATATTGCTTATGTTGTTTTAAGTTTGAAATTAACATTGGGTTGTTTTTAAAACTGGAAAACTAGAGTGAAAACTGGAAATGTTTGTGATTCACTAGGACAGTTTGAAAGTAATTGTTTCCAGAGCATTTCTACAAGTAGTAAACTCATAGAATTGATTTTTGTCACAGTATTTTTCATGTTTCTCCAAACGTGTCTCATAATCAAATACCAGTGATTCCAGCTGGCCTTTCACTACAGCCTGTGCATTTGAGCCATTCCCTCACATTACATGGTTTTGAAAAGTGTCCCTGTATTTCATTATTACCTTAGGCATATATAGGAAAGAAGCTGTATCTAGTATAAAGTGATCATCCCCCAAAGATGCAGAATAATTATCCCTATAAGGTAGCCAGCAGTCATAGCACTTCTGTATGTCAGCTCCTCTTCTGGGAACTTTGTGGATATGAGTTTGTTTTCAAACTTACACAACCCTGAGTTGTGCTATGTACAGATGCTGAGACCAAGGCATCAAGAGGTTTAAGTAAATTGCCCAAGATCACATAGCAAGTAGCTAAGCCATAATTTAGTTCTTTTATATGCCTGGAGTCTACACACTTTCCCACAAGGGTATACACTACCTCTCTAAACAAAATCTTATGGGTTGTTTTTCAGGTTGAAATTTTTTTGTTTGTATTTTTTTTTAAAAAAAGCATTGAATTAATTTTGTCCAGCTGTCCTTAGCTTGCTTGGTCTTTGTGATAGAGCTCATGTCTCTGTCTAATGGCACTTGTTTGAGTTCCATATGCTTGTGTCATGGCTCTGTTTAAGTGGGGTGGCGACAAATCACATGGTACAGGGCAGGAAGGATATCGAGCTCACAGTGAGTTCTTCAACTAATTTGATATGATTGAGCTTTCTGGACAATTCTTTCCTTCTCTAGGAAGTGATTTAGTTAGTACTCTGGTTTGGCTGATTGTCCCTACTATAAATTTATTGCTGAAGTTTGTATTTTGTTTCCTTTTTGTGTGTCTTCTGACCAGCAAAGCCTTCCTTCCTCCAAGCATGGTACTGTGTATTGATTGTAGTTTTAAGTGTAGATCAAGGTGTAAGGAAAACTGAAGGCAGTTTTCAAAACAGTGTGAGTTCATTGGTGGACTCTTGAAATAATATCAAACTCAGCATTTGCTGCCACCTGGAAGTATTTTCACTAAGGCCCAACTGAATCATAAGTGAGATCCTGTGTATTATTGTGTGTCTGCCTATCCTCCTCTTCCTCCTGCTGGTCACACAACATGTCCTGTCCAGACATTTAGCTGTGGTTGGACTCTTCCCTTGAGTGTGCAGTATGTTTGTTGCATGTGATTACCTGGAGATGAAAATCAGTTCATTCATGACATGGTCGTTTTCATATGTAGTTGGTGCCTCTGGAAGGAACCTATGTTTTAAGGTGTATATATGTTGCATGGGGTTGTTTGAGATCAGGGCCAAGCTTGCTCTTCTTTAAGCATTGTAGATGATGGGGGAAGTCTTTTTTTGCCCCCTCAAGAAGTGTTCATCATCTTTTCTTTTCCTTGATTTTTAAAGATATTTTTCTCCAGTTTATACTTTTCATTAAATGAATTGATTTCTTTAGACCTCTACAAATCCGTTCAGGAATCAAGTTAAGAATAAAAGAAACCAAAAGTCACCTGAGCCTTTGTTGTGTTCTTGTACTTGGAAACACCCAGTAACTGGGGTTCTCTGTCTTTGTTGTTCTCTGGCTCTACCTCTATTTTTTATTTGGAAGTCAGTCTCTAAGAAATTACATTCACATACAGGAACCCTCTCTTTCCTTCTTTCACTCAAATGTTCTTGCTCCGGGGGAGATAGGACCTGGTTTTGTGAACTTCTCAAGATCTCCAGGTGACTATGTCAAATTCCAGTGTTCTTCATCTTTAGGAGATTTTAAGCCCTCCCTTCCCCTTTGGACTCCCTTTGAGAATCTAATCATCTTTTTTTCCCTCAGAAATGCACATCACACAAAAATTTGCACAAGTGTTCCCTCCCAAACTATTTCCTTCTGTCCCTACCAGCTACCCAGGGAGTCCCTGCCCATTGTCTCATCACAGTGAATTCTGGGCTGCTGCAATGGGAGAGGAACTACCACTGGTACAGCCTCACTGTGAAGATGTTTCTCTGTACCTCTATCCTGTAAAGGAGCATGAGCATGGGTATATGACTCACTGTACTGTAGAACTTGGAAGAAAACTCGTATTGGAATGATGTGCTTATATTCTTTTCCGTTTCATCCCCTTTTCAGTATTAGGGCTGTTCCTCCTTAACCACCCCTTGCATAGTTCTTAGATTTGTGTGAGTCTTACTTTACCCCCAGGTGAGGTAGGTGGGAAAGGCAGCAAACAGTAGGGTTGTTATCCTGCTTAGTGCGGGAGAAAGAGAATCATTTTCTCTTTCACTGATAACTGTCATATTGATTCAAGTCAAAAGCGAACAGTTGTCCCATATTCTGAAGTAAACAGGAAGCTATTTACAACTTGCAGTGACTACTGGAGCTGAGGGATCAGTATTTCATAGCACAGATTGAAGGCCCTGTGTTAGGGCCTGGACGGTGCCTTACCACCAAAGCAAAAGGTCTGATGCCATAGAGGACCCTCTTCCTTGTGGATGGATAGGGCCAGATCTGGACCTAGTATTTTTCTCCTTTTTCTAATGTTCTTTACACAGGGAATCACTATTCACATATTTTAAGTCTCTCAGTGAAGAGAGATGCAGCACCTAAGCAGATTCTTGAATAGCTGATACAGTTGGTCACACTACTTTCTCATGGGAAATTTTTGTAGAGCTATAAGGTATTATTTTTAATGAATTTCATTGTGGAGTGCTTGTCTTTTGTTTTCTTAAGTTCTTGGAATAGTTAACTTGCCTTTTTTCTTTTTCTCTTCCATCCTCCTTGCCTGCCTGCCTTCCTTCCTTCTTTCCTACCTTTTCAGGAATCGAGCTCAGAACCGTGCACTTGCCAGGCAGGTACTTACACTACTAAGCTGTATCTTCAGCCCCAACTTTCCTATCTTCTGAAATTGAACTTAGATTAAATGCAGACATTCCTCATTTAATGATTGAGTTCCATGCCTGTGACTAGGTCAACTACATCATTAAATGAATTGGTTACTAAATGAGGAATTGTAAATAGTATGTACATTATAATATTCAGGATAAAAAAAGGGTCAAAAGGAAACTCGAGCTTGATGACTTTTGCTTTTATTTGCATAACTCTTACATATAGACCTATAATGTATAACAGACCATAAAACTATTATACTGTATAGTACAGCTAGCAAAAAATTACAGTACTGTATAAACAAGGTATACTGTATCAGAAGAAAGATATTTAGGCTCTATGCATAAGATGTACAGAGCTGCACACACTCAAAAAAAGGTGGGTCATAAATCAGAGCAGTGGATTGCTTTAACAGCCACTAAGCAGGTAGGTTATTAAACAAGCACTACCTGTACTGGAAGGGTTCTTTTGGAAGAGCAGAATAAAAAACACATTTTAACATGTATAGGCTGTTAGGCCAGGGATTTAGCTCAGCAGCACAAGCACCTGCCTGGCAAGTGTGAGGTCATTAGTTCAATCCCTAGTACCTAAAAGAAAAAAAAAAAAAAAACATGTATAGGTTGTTGGTGGATGAGGCAGAACTAAGCATTCTGTAGGTTGTAATTAGTTCATGTATAAATTTTACCATCACTGAACAGTTTCTATTTTTGTTCTGGTCAGCTTTTTAAATTTTATTGGAAAGATTGCCTTTCCAATAAATATAGCTTCTCTATAGCAGCTTTAAACCAAATCCTAATAAATGTCAGTTGAAAATAAGGCCAAATTTACTAAATTATTTTCTAATAGCAGGAAATTAAAAAGAATTAAGTAGGTTTGTATTGATTGGACTTTTAAGTTGTTATTTTTTTTGTCTTTTTGAGATGAGGCCTTACTGTGTAATTCAGCTGACCTTGAGTTCACTGTGTAGCACAGGCTGACCTTGAGCTCACGGCAATCCCCCTGCCTCTGCTTCCTGTATTGATTGGAATTTGGCATCTTAATTATACTATTTGATTTTAAGTATTGGAGCTAAAAGATATATATATGTTGTAGACTGGAGGTGTAGCATATTGATAGAGTGCTTTACTGACATGCTCGAAGACCTAGATTAGATCTTCAGGTGGGAATATAGCTCAGTGGCACAGTGCCTGCCTGTCAAGTACAAGGTCCTGAGTTTGATTCTCAGTACAAAAAAAAAAAAAAAAAAAAAAAACACAGATTAGATCTTCAATACTGAAAAAGGAAAAAAAGAGTATGTTTAACTGATTTTGGAGCCTACCATTGTTCGTTTTGATTAGTGGTGAATAGATACAGAGTAAGAATTCAGAATTTCTAGAAGCAAATGGCTTCTCCCTAAAGCTATAGCAAAAGATTGGAATGTGGTCTTTGAGTTTTACCTCTGCCAGGAGATGTTTTGGGAAGCCACCTAATCTGCCTGGAGGTGGGGGTTATAACCTCTCAGAGGACTATCTGGTCTCTTTAGCCTGACTGTTAAGTAGCTCTTAGCTGGTTAAGAGGAGGCTATAGCTGGGTCTAGGGCCAGAGACTCCAGTTCTGACCTCTCATGATAACCTGGGTTTGTTTTTGTCTTAGGTTCAGTATGGGATTCCACTCACCACCACTATTTTTTAAAATGTGTAGACCCCTATGGGCTGGACATTCCTTACACGTGTCCTTAGACTTTGTCATGGTTATCTTTTCAGAATCAAAGCAATGTTAAAATGGTACATCTTATCACATGGCCAAGGAGAAAAGGTGCAAAGGAATCTCCTGCAGGAATCATTCATAGTCTGACCATATGCACCCACTTTTACTTTGGCAGGATGATCTTTGGAATACTGCCAAAAGTATTTGTGAAGTTTTAGAAATTTGTGAAGTTTTAGATTTTTAAAATTTACTTGTGTGTGTGTGTGCACACACTGGGAATTGAACTCAGGACCTTGTGCTTGCTAGGCAGGCACTGTACTGCTGAGCTATATCCCTGAACCCTAGGGATAGGTTTTAAAAACAAGCTCGGTGAACTTTGAGTACTGTGTACACTCTTTGAAGCTCATTGGCCTTTTTATATTTATTTCTCTGTCTTCACTGAAGAGCCACTTGCTTATGATAATTCCGAGTACTCCTTGCAGCCATCCACTTTGAAGCTAACAAACCATATCCTAATTAATCAGAAACTAAGTGTGAAGCATCTGCACATATTCCAAAGTGGCATCTGCTCAAAGCAAGCATTTGGTAGTTACTGGTTGACAGTGAGGGTATCAAGGGTGAATGAATGCATGTTTGGTCCAAAGTAGAGGTGAGTTAAAAACTGGAATTTGTAACTATATGGTTTTTGTTTGTTTTAAAATTTAGGGTCTTTTAAGAACAGTGTTTTCAGCAGTTTGATTATATGTAATATATGGAAATTCTGAAGGTAGTAATTGGTACATGGAATTAATTTCGTATCGTACTTTCTAAAAATACATATTCCTGCTTCAGTTCTTCTGAGTTTCAGATTACAATTAAAGGAGCTTAGTTAAGAATCAAGAGCGCCCTCTGTGTGTTCACTCAGCTAGCATTTCACCTTAAGTCTCCTCAACTCAAGGCAGAGTTCACTGGTGGGCTTGGTAAAAGATTTGTGTTTTGAGTTGACTCATGTAGGGCAAAAGTGGCAGCTAGAATGGGTCTGCTTTCAGAAAGATGAAAAGGTCAGCTGTGAGGATTGCATGGGGAAGGGAACCACCTGTGTAAGAGAAGCCACACAGCAAATTCTTTTTGGCTACACTTCTTTTATGGTTTTATATAGTACATTTCAGCACAAAAATGCAAGTTGGAATTAGTTTTGTTATGCATATGTTTTGTGTACAGCTTAGAATTTTAGAGCTGAAAGAAATTATGTGTTCTATTTCATTCTCGATACCTTGCAGAGGGAGATAACCACAAAAGGGATACGAGTTACCCATAGTGGATGCACTGGCATTGGCATTTATCAGCTGGAACTGGTAGTGATTTTTTTTTTCCTCCAGTAGTGCTGAGAACTGAACCCAGAGCCTTGTACATATTAGGTACACACTCTACTGCTGAGCCACATCCCTGGCTCTTTTTAATTTTCATTTTGAGACAGGGTCTTGCTGAGTTGCCCAGGCTGCCTTTAGGATCTTTGTGTCTCAGTCTTTTGGGTAGCTGGGATTACACGCATGTGTCACCATGTCTGGTTTGATGGTGATTTCTTAAATGGAAACTCACCTCTGGAGGTCTTCCCTGCACAGGACTCTTTCCCAGTGCAGACATCAACAGATCAACATGCCAAGAAGATAGAATCAACATTAGGCAGCAGGTAGAGTATTCCAACTTAGTGAAGAAGCAAGGGCAGGCAACCTGAACATCCAGTTTCTTGGTGCATAATTTTTGTTCCTTACCAGTGGAATAGGTAAGGACCATATTATTATATTTGAGATTCTCACATGTATCTGAGGAGGTTGGGGCAAAGAGGGCTGTGAAAACTGGCCTAGGTGTGTGGCTGGCCTCATAGCTGAAGGTTCCTTCTTCCTCATCTTCCTTTTGTCCACCTGCCTTTTGTCCACCTACCCGCTGCAGCCCAGGGCCTCTGAACTTCGTCCCCAGCTCTTTTTAGTTTTTGAGCTAGGGTCTCACTAAGTAGCCTAGGCTAGGTTTAAACTTGTGACCTTCTTGCCTCTATTTCACAAGTTGCTTGGATTATAGGTGTGCATCATCATGCTTAGCGTTATTTTTTGAGACAAAGTCTTGCTCAGAGTTGCCAAGGCTGCTCTCAAGTAGATGGAATTATAGGCATAGGCCACTATGTCCAGCTTCATGTTAATTTTTTTCAACAGTTTTTAAAGGGGAAATCCCCAACATGTATAATAGTAGAAGGCATGACACAGCCCAGCTTCCTTACTATCATGTGGTTAGCAGCTAACAACATGCTGCCACTACCTTTAATTTTCATTCCTCTACCATCACTGGCTGCCTCACTGGACCATTTTGAAACAAATCCCAAATATTATGTAATTTTGTTGCCTGTGTTTCTGCTGTACATTTTGAACTAATGGAAACTTAGTTCAAATATGATGGGGAACCTGAAAGAAATGAAATACAGAATAATTAAGGATTGAACTGAAGGAACTGCACATGATCATTGCTTCTGAAGCCCTCATCTAGGTCAGAGGGCCTAGGGCTTGGTTAGGGATCATGGCTAAAGGTGAAGAGAGAAAAGTACTGCCTTTTATAGGGTATGTTTAGATTGGGGGCTAAGTGTAGCAGTTTGGAGCAGCTTATTTAGCCTTCTAACTGTAGCCTTTTGAGCCACTTACTTTGTTTAGCATCCTGACTGAACTCAGGTGATAATCCTTTTGTAATTGAAAGGAGGCCTTCACAAGAAATAACAGTTTTTCCATCATTAGGTCAACTGAGCTTTCTAAAACGTTTTCTTTTATGTTTGATTGCCTTGTGACAGCTGATCTTTACTTGTTTTTATTTCAGATGGGAATTACTGGTAACACAAGTCCCTTTGGACAGCCTTTTAGTCAGACTGGAGGGCAGCAAATGGGAGCAACTGGGGTAAACCCCCAGTTATCCAGCAAACAGAGCATGGTCAACAGTTTGCCTACCTTCCCTACTGACATCAAGAATACTTCAGTCACCAGTGTGCCAAATATGGTAAGTTGCCTTTGGCTGTCAGTGCTGTGGGTTTTAGTGGGTGCTTTGGCTTATAGATTTTATTGCCCTCACAGAGAAAGTCTGTAACTATAAATGTGTTTTTGGGTGATAGGAATATAATCCATATTTCTTATGAGTAGTTCTCTAAATGAGATTTATATTTTCTATGATGAGCTAACAACAGGAGGGTTAAGTAAGGATGTTTTAGCCACTTTTCCTCAATTCCCTTGTTGATGGAGAGAATTCATATACATGTATCATTTTGTCTTTCTCTAGAATCAAGAGAATCATTGAGACTGCTTTTTCTAATCCTTGCTGCAGGCTGAAGCTATCAGTAGTAGAAGCCCATTTATCTTTCAAGGACTGTGTTGTATTGATGAGACAGGTGTTATAGATGATTCACAAGTTTTCATTTTCCATGCAAGTTATCCTCTGTAAAATAAGAACTGGCTGTGGACCCTCTAACCCAATGATAGTGAACCTGTTAGAGCTTTCAATGATGCAAATAGCCCACAATGGCAAGCATGCCATAGGTTTGCCACCACTGCTCTAATGAACTATGACATTAATGGAAAAACAATAATCCTTTTTTCACTGCGTAGTATAATCTGTTAGTTTAGAACACTGAGGGTCAGTGCCATCTTTTGTTCATTCTGCCGTGCACACCTCAGCTGCTGGATGTCTGATGTGTACTTGCTTGTCAAGCCCTAAACAGCTAGTTCTCTTCTTCCCTGGGCTTGTTGCTGACTCCAGATCTTCCAAACCTGCTACCCACATATGCTTACAGTAGTGACTGGGAAAGTTTCAGAAGAAAACCAGAGATGTATGTTCAAAATGCTTTTGATTTTTACTGTAAAATATTTATACAGAGTGTAATACAGAAAATTTCTGTATATTCTTTATTCCATTTCCCCTTTGTAACACCTTCCTGCACTTTGGCACTTCTGTCAAAGCTAAGAAATTAATATAACTTACAATACTCAAATTTTTGAGACTGTTGGGGGACAGAGTATTGTTGGATTTCTTTCTTGTGTATAGGGTAGAATCAAAAGGTGGGAAGAGGGAGACATCTTGGTCTGGGCCTGTCATTGTTACAGACTTTAAAAAAGGAAAAGCAAGAGGATGGTACTGAAAATGTAATTCAGTGGTACAACACTTGTGTAGCATGTACAAAAAAGGCCTGTAGTTTGATTGGCAATCTTCAGCACCACAAAACGGGGATGGATTGCTGTTCTGAAAACCACAAAGCTACTGAAAGTCTTGTTTTTTATTTCTTTTGATAGAACCCTCCCTCCCCATCCCTGTGGTCTGCTTCCTTCTTGCTGGTAGCTTTTGATTCCCAGGATTATCCTACCTTGACAGTTTCTTCTCAGTGCTCCTGTAGCTTAGTCCTGGAGTTTTGGAAATGGTTCTGTTCTGCAGGAACCTTGAACCCAGCACCTGTAATGCCTGATCTCTCCATTTCCATTCCTCACTGAGAGGATGGTAGTGTCAGCTCAAGGGCTGATCGCCACTGTTTGTGCTGCTTAGTAAGAGGAGCACATGAGGCTTCAGAGCGAAAGCAGTTGGTTTTTCTAGGAAGTGTTTGTAGTTTACACTCATGGAAACACTGACCTTCATTTCCCTTCCTTTTCTCTTAATAATCCCTTCCATCTTTACTTCCTCGTCCTTTTTCTTTTGCCCATGAATGAGTGACAGAATCCTTCCATTCTAAGTCTCTCTACCAGCCTTTTTGCTGCCTGAACTTGCTGGGAGTGGTGTGCTCATTAAGGGCCAAATCAGTGGCTCTGGTTAGAAGCTTCTCCTCTTCCTACACTGGAATTGCAGCACTCTGTGTTACCACACTTCTTGGTCTCAGAGGCTCACAGTTTTCTTGCTGCAGATTTGCCTGGGCCTTCAGGGGAATTTAGCAGCATCCCTGACCACTACCCATGAGATGATCATTGTCCTTTCTCTTCTACTTCACTTGTGACAGTCAGAAATGTCTCTCCATACATATGTCCCCTGGAGAATAGACACCCCTATTGAGATCTCCTACTCTGGTGAATGGTTTTGTCTGTCTTCTGGAATCTGATAGGAATCTAACTACCCCTTCCTACCACCTCAGGCTTCTCAGGATCATGGAAAAATGAGGAAGCATTTTTGTCCATAGGAGCAGGGCTGCTTGCCCAAGGGGTACCTTCCCACAAAAATCCTTATTGACTTTAGGGGAGAGCTCTACAGGAGATGCCTTTGGAGGGTGAGTGTCCTCCTTAGCAAGTTTTATTATACCCGTATTCTAGAGGGCATGGGACACGCATGTGTAAGCCAACATAATCCAGAAAGTAGCCTTCAGTGTTTCCCTGAGAGTAGGACCCAGTGGGACTGGCAGAGAGATTAGGTGTGATTCACTTGGGCATCTTTGTATGTACATTTATGCCTTGTCTTTTACCTTATGCCTGTGGTAACCTCTTAAGAGGCATCATTACAAGTCCCTTTTTACAGATAGGAAGTTTATGTACTGATATCATGCTTTAGCAGCCTTGAGCTGGCTGAGAATGCCCCTTTAGTCTGTTCTTACACAGCTTGTTTGCAGCTTCTTGATCATGTTTTGTGGTCTTCCTTGAATTTTTTTCATTATATCTGGTCTCTCAAATCCAGATTTCTGCATGGTGCAGAAAAGCAGGATTTTCACATGGTAAGGAAAAGCAGTTACAGAAAAAATAACTGAGTCTGTTTAATGAAAAAAGGAAAAGACAAAACCTTGCACTTACTTGTACATTTTGTCATTGTTGGGAGGGGTGTGGGGTGTGTGTGTGTGTGTTTTCGGGACCAGGGATTGAACTCACAACCTCATGCTTGCCAGGCAGGTGCTCACGCTGCTAAGCTAAACCCCTGGCCCTCAGTGGGTAATCTTTTGAAGGTGACTAGATTTTGTACTAGACAGTTTGTTGGGAAAAGGTTAGGATTCCAATGCCTGAACACCTGGTACCAGGTCGAGCTCTGATGGAATAATTTGAGTCATGTGCTCATTGAACTGGGGATTCTTATTTTTCTCTCTTCCTGGTTTCTGTAGGATTCCAACATTACTGGGTGGTGTTGAGAGAAGGATGGGAATGTGTTCATTGGTTTATTTAATATGTCACATTTTGTTGAGTTCAGGTGCTGGAGTAGGGCCTAGAATGCAGGTGCAAGTGATACAGAGTGCACCTTTCATGAAGTTGGAGCTGTGATTATGATGGAAAATAATTATAAAACTGCTCCAAAAGTCAGCCTGGCCTGCCATGTTTGAGACTGACCCAGGGATTTTCTTAGATTGGAACCATCAAGAAGGCTGAACTTAGGAAAGGAGAATAGAAGAAGATGTTACAGAGACTTGAGAGCACTGGGAGGTCACTAACTTGTATGACCTGCAAAAAACCCCATGGTTTGTAAAGATGAATTTTAGGGGGAATGAGAAGTGAAAAAAGCTAAGGGGTAACAACTGGGCAATGGGTCTTAGACAGGAGGAGGGTTATTGGTTTACAAAGAAACCATTTGTAGTCTTCACACTGTTCAAAGATTATTCTGGTTGCAAGGTGAAGAGGGTTGAGGAAGGAGCATGCTGCTGGAGGAGTGACTGTCCCCGAGGTGTTTGTGTTGAGGATGGGAGGGAGTTACATGAGGTTTGCTACTTCAGTAAAGTGAGTGAAGTGATTGGGAGAACTGCTTTCAGAACTTGAGTTTGTTAGACATGTCACCATATTTATTTTTTCGTGGTTCTCAGATGCACCTTTTGTGTATACTCTGCAGAGATACATATCTCTAAAATCAGGATTTTTGTAAGACTAAGTTGAGTCACAAATATAAGAACATACAGTGTATTATTTTACTTGTTCATGAATTGAATTAATAAGGATGATGATTATTAAACATATTTGCGATTCTGTTTTTGAGGTCAGCTTATATAAAAAATTATTTAAATTTTGTTGACAAAGGGAGAGGAGTAGCTCTGTTAGGTCACCATTCTGTAGGTGGGAGTGGAGATGCTCTGGGTTGTCTCCCAAGGAAGGATGTGTGAAATAAACATTTTCTGAATTTTAGTGCCTGCAATTTTTCATCACTTTTGTGTGTATTGTTACGCTTAGCTGTCATCATTTCTGTTGCCATTCTTGCCTTCTAAGTTTTCAGTTAACACTTGATTTAATAGAAATTTTGTGAAGTCTACCTTGCAAGTTGTCCTGACTTAGGTGAAGCATTTATCACCCACTCACTGACAGCTTTGTTGCCAGTGCACTGAGAGCAGACTACATGGATAAGAAGTGTTCGTTTAATGAGAGCTCTGTTGCTAGACATGAGATATTGAGACCAGTGGTTCTACAGGAAATGGAGTTGTAAGAAATTCAGGCCAGAATTTGGGATTTGGAGCATTATGATAGGGCTGGGAATGTGGCTCAGTGGTAGACTTCTTGTCTTGCATGCACAAGGCCCTGGGTTTGATTCCCAGCACCACTGTCAGTGGCAGGGAGGAGGGAGGCGGGATTAAAAAGACATTCCTTGAAAATAAGTCCTGTCACATCTTTTGGAGCAAAAATTAATATAAGATAAAGTCTTATTTTGGGGGAAATACGTTATTGTAAGTACTCTAGAAGTGGTTTAGAGAATATAGGCAGATGTGTATGTGCTGTGCAAATATACCATTTTACGTAAATAGTACTGGAGCATCTATAGATTTTTGTATTCACAGGGATCCTGGAACTAACCCACTTCCACCTCCCACTCCCTGTGATACTAAGGAGCAATTGTACTCAGTCAAGATCATTTAACTTTCTTTCTAACACGAGTTTTCAGTTATCAACAATATCTTTTTTAGAGTTCTATTAGGATAGCCCTTTTCTTCAGCAAAACCTAAGTGAAAGCACAGATTAGCCCTGCAGATACTCTACTCTTTTACTGCATGGAAAGTAGACACCAGGAAATCGTTAATTCTCATTAACTGGCAATCATAGGAAGTGGTTGATGCCTTTCAAGACCCTGTAATTTAGATTAGCCCTACAGTCCCATTGGCTTGTCACCCTGTCCACATCTGACTAGATCTAGCACCTTCTACCTTTCATGGTTTCTTTGTATAGAAGCAGGTAATCTTATACCTTATAAGTGGACCTGTTTTCAGTTTTAAATTCTTGGCCTTGGGACAGAGGGAGAGGCAAGATGCTTTGCCTTGGCCTTGCCATAGCCTTTTGCCATCTCGTCCTAGCCATCTGATTTCAAAATCCCAGCCTTTTGTGTGTGTGTGTGTGTGTGTGTGTGCACACGTGTACAATAAAAATCAAACTCATGAACTTGCACTTGAACTTGCCAGGCAGGCACTGTGCCACTGAGCTATATCCCTGGCCCCAAATCCCAGCTTTTCTTTATTTGGACAATTACAAATCATTTTGGTCTGGGTTGTTCAATTTATTTCCCTTAAATTTTACAGTAACACATTAGTGCCAGCTTGAACCACTGGTGTGTGTGCATGACTGTCTTCTTGGGTGGTTTGTACCACTGGTGGTAGAAGTGATATAGTCATGCATATACTCCTAGTGGTTCAAGCCATCAGCAGCAAGGCATATAAATTATGGCCCTACAGTGAACATGTTAATCCTATTTTTAAAGTATCAATAAATGGACTGTTGAGATAGCTCAGTGGTGCAGTGCCTGCCTGGCTGGCGCAAGGTCCTGAGTTTGATTCCTGGTACCAAAAAACAAAGTGTCAGTAAACACCAAGCAAAAAGGCAAACATGCAAGCAGATCTCAACCCCAGCCATTATTCTGTCCATTTAAATAGCTGTGTTCTATTTCTTAATCACTTCAGAGTGATTATTGTTTCTTCTAGGTGTACATTTAAAGAGCATTTCCTCTGTTTTATGATTCCAGAGTTTTGGGGCTGGGGATTTAGCTCAGCAGCATAAGGGCCTGCCTGGTAAGTGCAAGGTCGTGAGTTTGATCCCCGGTACCCAAAAAAAAAAAAAAAAAAAGAGGTATTAAGATGTATTATATACATATACTAATTCCGTGAAAGAAATACATTCTTTCTGCACTGTAAACATGTGCTGATGATTCCAGAGTTTTGTGTTCCCAGCTATTTAGGGTCCTTCTGAGGGAATCAGAACAAGTGATAGTGCAGATCTGTTCCCTGTCCTACCCCATGTTGGCTGTGGTGTCATTTTCTGAGGCTGAATGGACGTTAAGGAGGGTCACATTTCCACATGGTGGGGGAGGAAATTTCTAAAGACCTTGACTCTGGCCTCTGTTGGGATATAAAGGTTAGGACTGACTGGATCTCAAGGCCAGCTATAGGATTTCAGCCCAGGGTTTGCTTAGGAACCTGGGTCTATAGAAGACAAAAATACATTCTTTGCTGTTCTTTCTCTGTCAGTCTCTTACTGTTTGGAACACAGAGCCCTTTGAAGACATTCTGACGTATTCTTAGACACTTTCTGGAAAGTTTTTTATTTTTCTATGAAAAATGCCAATATAAATGATTATACATATGCTGTGCATGTCTCTTATTATAACCTCAGTATACAGGATATAAATGAAAAACAGAGTTGGAGTCAATTACCCAAAACTTACATAAACTAACAATACAATGCATGTTAAGATCTTTTAAAAATTAAAGAATATGAGCTAGCACATACCTGTTATCTCAGCACTCAGGAGGCTGAGGTAGGATTGCTGTGAGTTTGAGGCCAGCCTGAACTGTATAGGGAGGCCCTGTCTCAAAAAAGAAAGAGTATCAGAATATATAGAGGCAAACCTTAAAAGTGGTTTGATGGATTCAGTGTGACCAATGGTGAGGTCTGCTGAGTTATCATGACGGGACACACACCTACAGCCTGTGGCCAGAATGTGTAATGAAGACCAGAGTAATTGAGTGCACTGCATCTTGAAACAGGGAGGTTAAGGATGGGGACTCTACTGTTAGCGTTATTTGCAGTCTGGTCAGGGTGCTTGTCTCTAAACTTTGCCTCCTTTCAGTTGGGGTTGTTCCTTAGTGAGCCCCTCCCTTGGGGCGGGATAAATCCTAAATGAGCTGCTGTTTGTTGAGCTTGGAACTCATGTGCCCAGGATATTTACTTGTATTATCTTTTCTATTTCAGGTCTTTTTTTGTGGTTTATTGATCATCTTATGTTTATTCCATTTGTACCCAGTAGGTTTAGTCATGAGAAAAAAAGTTTTTATGCAGTCTGGCCTCATATTTTCCCTTTATGACACTAAGGTCTGTTGTATGAGAGTTGGTTACGTGTTATTTTCCTCTTCAATGCTTTATTTTCACTGTAAGGGTACATACATGTTACTTTTAGAAAACCTAATAAAGCATCAACCTAAAAATAATAAAATAACCCTGTGGTATTTTAACAAATAGAAACATTTATGCCCTTTGGTAGATGTGTCTCTGTAGGATGAAAAGATGGATTTGTGTTTTTATTTTCACTGATAGATGTTTGGGGGCTGCTGCTTTTATGGTGTCTCAGTAAGGTCTTTCCTATCTTTGCATTACACAAAGTAATCATCTTCACTATCTTCTAGTATTTTTGCAATTTTAGTTTTTTAATATTTAATTTCTTATTTTCCACTGATTTTTGTGGTTTCATTTAGTTTTCTCCAAATTAGAATGCTTTTTGGTTCCAAAAAGTAGTAGATGCTTGCTGCAAAGCATTCATACAAAGCAGAATTGTAAAGAGCAAAGACCCTCTTCCCATCATATAATTAGTAATTTTACTGAAGTATAATGAAATTAAAAATAGACACCTAAAAACAGATACAGACACCTAAAGTTAATAAACAAAAACTGAATGACTTTTACTGCTTTCTCTTTAAGCAATATATTTTAAATACCCATTTGTTAAAGATTAAAGGTCTATCTTATTATTATTTATTGCCTAAAGTAATACTTGTTTTGTGTTATCTCCCTATTTTTCATCTCAAGAGTTCAGGACATGGCTTGGCTGGGGTTAAGATCTGCTTTATTTTTAACGACTATATATTATTTCCTTATATTTCTATAACCTTAATGTTTGTCCATTTTTGACTGGCATTTAGACTTTTTTGAGTTTTTCAGTATTAAATTAGAAAGATGTGTGTGTGTGTGTGTGTGTGAGTGTGTGTGTGTGTGTGTGAGTGAAAGAGGCGGAGGGAGGGAAGGAAATTTAAAAATATGATGAATGTTTAAATTTAAAAATGATTACAGTGAAAGTCATATTACTATAAATCCTCTTCAGAGCACCTACCTGGCAAGCTCAAGGTTGCGAGTTCGATCCCCAGTACCTAAAAAACAAAACAAAACAAAACAAAATCCCCTTCAGAGAACACTCACCTCACTTCAGACAATTATTCTTGTTTCTTTGAGCAAACTTACTCAGTCTTAAACTTACTTTCTGAAGAGTCCTGGAAGTCTTCATTGATGTGGCTACTTCAGTATTATGAATTAGTTCCAGGCATGTACCTTTCATGATCATTTTGACTTTAGAGAAGAACCATGAGTCCAGCACAGTGCCAGATCCAGTGAGCAAGGACACACTAATACTTTCAGTGAACCTATCTTTCTGTTGGGTGACATTTGGCAGCAGCATTCACCTAAAGAAAAAGAACTTTCAAAACTGCTTCAAAAAGTAACAAGAACAAGAGATAAATGTGTTACAGTAGAGAAGGAGTGTTTTGAGGGGGATGAATGACAATGTCTTCTACAGAAATACATTTTTAAAAAATACATTTTGATCAGCCCTTATATCTTTAAAGGCACATAAGTTGTAGTACTCATCCAGTTATTTCCCTAATGATAGATTATAAGCAGAACTACTGGATCAAAAGAGATACAGATTTTTCCTTTTAATTTTTGAGACAGGGTCTTATATGTAGGTCAGGCTGACTTCAAACTCACAGTGATCCCTGTCTCAGCCTCCCAAGTGCTGAGATTACAGGCATGTGCCACTGTGTCTGGCTCAACATTTTTTCTTTTGATATATGTTCTTTTCCAAAGTCATATGAAATTGCATTTTCACCAGAATTTTTACTTTTCCTCTATGCCCTCAACTCCATGATCTGTTTTTGTTTTTGGTGGGTGAGGCTTATACTGGTAGTTGAATTCTTTGATGACCAGTGAAGTAGAACTTTTAAAAGCAGCTTTAATGAGATGCAGTTCAATTATCATATACATTTTCTTTTTAATGTGTTCAGTGTAGTAATAGTATGTGTGTATACCATAACCACAGTCAGTTTTAGAACATTTTCATCACCCCAGAGGATGAACAAATAGAACATACCCATCACCTCAAATCCATTGCCATTAGCAGTCACTCTCTGAGCCCTCAGCCATCGCCTGTTGTAAACTTGCTTTCTGCATATGTGTGTTTATTACTCTGGACATTTACTAGAAATGGAATCATATGATATGGTCTTTTGTGACTGACTCTCACTGAGCATGTTTTCAGAGTTCATATTGTTGCATGTGTCATGATTTCCTCTTTTAAGTGTACTTTGAGTGTAATACATTTTATTTCTCCTCCCCAGCTGATGAGCATTTGAGTTGCTTGCATCCTCTGGCTATTGTAAAGTACATTGTTATGAGCAAGTTTATGTATGAACATGTCATTTTTATTCTCTTGAGTATATCTAAGGATGGAATTGGAATTATATGGTAATTCTGTATTTAGGAACTACCATACTGTTTTCCAGAGCAACTGCATCATTTTAAATTTTCAGTGGCATTAAATGAATATTTCAGTTTCTTTATATCTTCTCCCAAATTGTTGCCACTGTTATTTAGCATCCCTCGTCGTCATCGTCGTTGTCGTCTTCTTTTTTTTTGTATAACCCATCTTAGTGGGTATGAAGTAGTATCTCATTGCAGTGTTTTGTTTTGTACCAGGGATTGAACTCATGATCTCGCGCTTGCCAGGGAGTGCTTATGCCGCTGAGCTAAATCCCCAGCCCTTTGTTGCAGTTTTGATTTGTTTCCCTAATGGTTACTGATGTTGAACGTAATGTGCTTATTTGCCATTTGTATATCATCTTATGATATGTATCTGTTCAGATGTTCTACCCCCCTTTGGGGGGAGGGGTACTGGGAATTGAAGAGATGACCTCTCACTTGCCAGGCAGGCACTTACGCTGCTAAGCTAAATCTTCGGCCCTGTTTTATCCACTTTTAAATTTGGTTGTCTTTTTACTATTAGGTTTAAGACTTATTACATGTTTTACTTTATATACTGTTTATTAGACTTATGATTCGCAAATTTTTTTCTTTTTATTTAGAGAAAAAAGCAAAAGAGAAAAAAGTAGAAATAATTTTTTTTTTTTTAAAGAGTAGGAAAATGTATTAGAGAAATGGAATGGGGATTAGGAATGGGGAATAGGAAAAGCTCCTCAGAGACAGGAGCAGTCCTAAATGTGTTGTCCTTTTTTCCCATTCATTGCTGCTTAGTCTATTCAGCAAGCCCGTGCCATGAGTACAAAGTGGGAAGGGACATTAGATCAACAACTTTAAAGATGATAAGCAAATGCAGAGTGTAGGCAATGAGTCCTTATTTGTACAGACCAACTGGAAAAGACATATTGTAGCCAAATCAGAAGATGACTGTGTATTAGCTGATAATCAGAAAGTGATTATTCATCTTCCAAGGTGTGATGATGGTAGCCTTTTCTTTCTACTTCTTCATGTTTGAAATTTTCACTGATGTAAAAGAAAGAAACCTAAACCAGAGTCATCTTGTGTTTCTCACAGTTTTCTACATCTCCATTCCTATTGATTTCTGGTTGGAGCTTCTGATTCTTGGGGGTAAGCTGAGTGAGGAGACTTTTAGCATTGATACTGAATGTCAGGAAGGGCATAGTCAGAGGCTGTTCATTTGTTAACACTTTATTTAAAATGGCAAAAAACCAGCCAGATGTGGTCTCCCACACCTGCAATGTCAGCTATTCCCAGCTATTTGGGAGACTGAGATCAAAGGATCACTTGAACTCAGAAATTTGAGACTACCCTAGGCAACATATTAAGACTCTGTCTCAAAGCAATTAAATTAAAAATTAAATAATTAGCATTGTAGTATGTAGGGTGCTAAGGCAAGACAATTGCAAGTTTGAGCCTAGTCTGGGCAATTTACTGACTTAGCAAGACCCTATCACAAAAGAAAAAATGGTTGAGGAGTAGGGAGCTCAGAGTAAAGGCTGTGGGTTCAGTCTCCAGTCCCTCAAAAATTATACATACGTAATCTGGTAACAGTTGACTTTTCTAATCCAGAACCTCAGTATTCAGGTTTATTATTTGCAGTGTTGGCTCTTAGAGATAAATAAGTGGGTTTTGGTTTGCAGTTTAAGCTACCTGGTCTCTAAAAGGTTCACCTAGGGAGATGAGAGGGGGTCTACTGTATTTCCCAGGTAGGAGATACTGGTTAAATGAGCATACAGTTATATAATAAGTTAATACTTTGTTGTCATTACAGATCACATCAACCTATTGTATGAGACAACTCAGTAGGATCAGGCAGAACCTAAAGAAACATACATGTACACATATGTGTGTTTATAAAGTATAATATATGCAAACATGTATATTAAAATCAGATACAAGATTACGTTGATGAGTTCATATGTACAGATATTCCTTAACAACTCACCTGTTTAACATTTGGGCTTACATTTGATGTATGCTGCTTACATTTATGGCCCACCTGTCTATCTGCTTGCTTTGCTTTGCTTTGCTTTGCTTTGCTTTGCTTTGCTTTGCTCTTTTCTTTTTTTTCTTTTTCCTTTCCTTTCCTTTCCTTTCCTTTCCTTTCCTTTCCTTTCCTTTCCTTTCCTTTCCTTTCCTTCCTACCTACCTACCTACTTACCTACCTACCTACCTACCTACCTACATCTTGTTTGCAGAGCCTCAGTGTGTTTTTGGTACAGTATACCTTGTTTATAGAGTACTGCAATGTTTGCAAATTGTACTATGTAGTACAGTGCTGTAGTTTTATGTTCTCTTATACATTACAATACTGCATGTAAAGAGTTATGAAAACAAAAAACAAAGTCATCAATTTGGAGTTTCCGTTTATCCTTTTTTTCTTCTGAATATTGTAATGTACAAACTATATACAGTTCCTCACTGCAACCAGTTCATTTACTACCAACCTGGTCACAGGAACTGAACTCAGTTGTTATATGAGGAATGTATATGTGCATCTACATAGAAAAAAAAAAACCAGATGAAAATGTGGTATCTGTCTCTTGTCTATAAAAAAACGACACATTTGTAGGAAAATGGATGCACTTGGAAGATACAGTGTTGAGTGAAGTAAACCAAACACACAAGCTTAAATACCATATGGTATCTCTTATTTTGAGTGAGTACTCAAATGAAGAAAATAATAAAGGATGGATAAAAAGGGACAGAAGGACAGGATCTCTTGCAATAGGGATCCAAGTGATCCAAGGAAACAAGGGTAGAGGAAGGGAAGGGGAAATAAGAAGAATAAATATATGCCAGGTACAAGAACCTAATAACCCTAATTAATGTAAACACTATATGCCATAACATATGAGCTAAGACGAATAATATCAACAAGTATGAAAAAGGGAATAGGTGAACCAGGATGGGGGAAGGGAAAGAGATAAGGAAAAAAAAAAAAAAGAAAGAAACAAGTTTTAATATGTGCATGTAACCACTCCCCAAAATGATTGTAAACTGTAGGAATTGCAAAAATATACCAATTTTAAAAAACTTATTAACACTTTTAATAGTAGATTCCTGGGTTTTTGGTATTATAGTTATTTTACTTTAATAGTTTTATTTTCCAAATTTCCTGCAGTATACATATATTACCTATTTTACTTTTATAACCAGGAAAAAAAAGCATAAGGAAAAGACTTTTCATAGGATTTTCATATTTCACATTCAGGGTGTTCTGCCTCAACTAGAACTTTTGCTTTGTTTTGTGTCATCTTCAGGCTTCCAGGAGTTGTGCTCCTTCCTGAGTGAAGCTGAGTTCTTACAAAGATGAAACCCAAACAGAAGATTGTAACTTTATAAATGGAGCTTTGATTCACTAATAAATGTTTTTATATATTTTTTCTCCTTATGGAAGATGCATAATTTTGGTTCTTATGTTAAAAAATGAGGGCTAGGGATATATAGTTCAGTGACATAGTGCTTGCCCGGCAAGCATGAGGTCATGAATTCAAGTGCCAGTACCAAAAAAGAAAAAAAAAAAAAGAGTGGCATTATATTTTAGGGAAAGTAAGCGTCATCAGCTTAAAACTGGGAATATCAAAATGTTAAAGGATTAGAAATCCCTCACCTGGGGATGATGTTATTATATATTAGGGACATTATATTTCTGTTACTGATAAAGCTTTATAGTAAGTTTGTCTGAAGAATACTGGTGGTTCATAAAGAGTAAGACCCTACAGGTGACCTTTTCTATTTTCATTGTACTTAAGAAGAATGCTTGGTCTGGTATTTTCAGACAGAGGAGGGCAAGCCAATTCTTGTTTTTGTATGTTTAGCAAATCACTAAATACTTTCTGAAAAAGGGATATTTCAGTGGAAATTTTAGTGAAAGATAACTTTTTTTTTTTTTTTGGTGTTCTGGAGACAGGGTTTAACTGTGCAGTTTAGGCTAGGATTACAGGCATGCACCACCACCATGTCTGGCCTAAGAAGGCATTTTTTGAGACAACAAATTATTGTACTGGATAATTGTCTTTTAGGAGATGCTGTGTGACCACTGAGAAATCAAACTACAAATGGTTGTCTGTAGTTACACAGTAATAAAGTCTAAGAAGTGTGCTGCAAACAAAAGACAGAACAAAAAGGGTCACCAACTCTTTGCTAACTCAAGTATTTATAGTGTGTTTTTAGTTTATGAGGCAGTGGCAGTCTTTTGAATTTGGTTGAATTGCATGAAATTGCCTGTGCTTGACCATTTGAGCCTGCAGAACTAGCAGGTTCTTGTTCAGCTTGCTATAATGCATAGCTTTCCAGTGCTTGTATGTATTGTAGAGTGAGTTAGATTTTGCCTGCTACAGTCCAGAGTAATATAATTTTCATGTTTGGATGATAACTGTATAGGTGAACTTGAAGCAGCCTTGCATCTGAGTTGTATTGATTTCCGTGTTTCTAGATCTTCTTAAAGTCACTGATGGATTACAAAGAATTACACCAACTTCCTCTCTGTGACTAATGTTACCAGCTTTCACATTCATTTGAGCAGTTAAAAATGAACATGAATTGAAATTCTAAAAAATTTAATTTGTTAAATTCTGTTTTATTTTAGTCACAAATGCAAACATCAGTGGGAATTGTACCCACACAGGCAATTGCAACAGGCCCCACTGCAGATCCTGAAAAACGCAAGCTAATACAGCAGCAGCTGGTTCTACTGCTTCATGCTCATAAATGTCAGCGACGAGAACAAGCTAACGGAGAGGTTCGGGCCTGCTCTCTACCACATTGTCGAACCATGAAAAATGTTTTGAATCATATGACACATTGTCAGGCTGGGAAAGCCTGCCAAGGTAAGTGCCCTTTTCTGAACTAGTGGCAGCAGTCAGGGTAGAATTTGGCTTTATTATTCTTCTTTGGCAGATTTATTAATCAGAAGGCCCTGCAGTCAAGATACTGACCTCCTTGGTGTGGCCAGAACATGTTGCTCCCACGTTCCCCTGACGCCTGACATTGTTGCCCCCAGAAGGCTCACCTGCTGAGAAGAAAGGCGATGTGGTTTTCTTTTAACTGTGACCCTCTCCTGCATGGTGCTGTTTCCTGAATTGGTTCCTTTTCTCTTTCCTTCCATGGAAGCCTTTTGTCACTTCTTGAGCACTTCTTGTCGTAAATGTCTAGGTTGTAGTTTTCTTCTGGTCATATAATGTAGCACGTGCATAGGCAAGCACATGCCCTTCCCTGTATCCCACCATCTGTCTTGCAGTTGTTTTCTGGACTCAGACCAGCAGTTGGCCCACTGCATTGCTCCTCTGCCCTATGTCTTAAGGCTACTTCTGGTGACGGCCAGGTTGTCCTGGGTGACTGACTACCCCAGGGGAGGTAGTGAATCAGGCACATCGTGTGCCTCCCTTTCCCCTCTTATACCAGATACTTCAGTTCCACTGAAGAAAGTGATTTCCATTAACAACTGTACTCTGCTGTAATCTTTATCCTTTTTCTTTCTCTTCTTATTTGTGTTCATAAAACTTGGAGAAACTCTCTTGTTTCCCTCCCTCTCTCATGTGGTGACATTTGTGAGTCCCCAGGATAATCCTGATCATGGTGGAAGTACAAAGAAGGGGAAGATTAGACTTTTAGGAGATGAAGACTGAGAATAAACAGGGTTCAGCTCCCCCTCAGATACTTTACAATGCACCCAAGGTCCCTTTTGGAATTTCTACAATTTCTTCTTTTCATCTCTATTCGTATTTCTTCAAGTGTATTTAGATGGTTTCATCTTTTAAAACAATTTTAACATTTTTATTTTCAGTAGTGACATTATTCTACCTTTCATTTCAGTGGTTATTTTAGGTTATTAGTTTTTGTAGTATTTTTGTGAGCTGAACCCTAAATCACCCATCATTCATAACATTGCTTCTGTAGGAAGTTTCTGTCTGAAATTCTTAATAGCCAACTTACAAACTTTTTGGAAAGTAACCTGTTTGTAAGTTGAGGACTGCCTGTACTGCGTTATGGTTACACTTGTTACCATTTTCTTATGGAATCTGGCATTATAATTTAGGTGTAATTGAAAGTATGACGATTTGGATAGAAAAATAACATCTCGTTGTTTTTCTGGTCATAGTTGCCCATTGTGCATCTTCACGACAAATCATCTCTCATTGGAAGAACTGCACACGACATGACTGTCCTGTTTGCCTCCCTTTGAAAAATGCCAGTGACAAGCGAAACCAACAAAGTAAGTGGGCACGGGGGCAGAGAAGCTTGGAGATGAGAATAGCAGCTACTTCTAAAGACAACATAGAGAGTAGGTAGGGAGTGGGCAAGGGTTACGAGCTGTAAAGTACAAGGGTGAGGTAGGGCAAACGGACCCAGATACAGCCAAGTTCAGAGGGTAGAAGGGCTGTCAGCAAACATGAATGGCTATGTTGGGCTTTCATCTCTTCCCACACCTCCCTACATACATGCACTTGAAGGAGTGTGAACCACTCTGGCCAAAGAGCTGACATGAAGACTTGCTATTGTCTAACAGATACGAGGATTTGAATGCCATGTCAATCTTATCATGGCAATGATATCATGGGAGAGATGGGACACTTCTTTTATAGTTGGACATCCATTCTCCTGAAGTAAGTTGCAGCTCTGTCAGCCAGGCTGGGTCAGTATAAGATTCTACCTGTAGACGTTGGTGAAGCTTTTTTTGTCCTACTTGGAGACGCAGTTCCAAGACCTCTTTGTGTAACCAACAGTTTATTTAGCTTCAGATTGAGAATCTCTGCCCTAGGACTGGCACATCCTGATCATTCCCATTGTTTTGTTGTCTTCTGGGTCATCTGTGTAGCCAGTAACACAGTTGATTTCAAGCTGATCCCTATTTGTCAGGCCTATGTATGTGTTCCCAAAAGAGCCAGCTCTTTATAGAGATCAGAGCAATATGAAGGATGAGTATCTCTTTCTGTTTCTAAGGCCTTATCCTGTCATTTCAAAGATGAAAGGTGAAACTGTGGTCTTTGGGTCTACCCCTCATTTGGACAGCCACGAAGTGCCCATTGGGCTCACATTACTCTCTAGTTGGAGCCGTGCCCTCCCTTAGTGATCTTTCAGCATGGCAGTCTTCTTCATCTTTCTCTGTCTCTATGTTGTGCTGTCTTGGCTCCTCCCCAGTTGTGTTCTAAGTATATATTCCTCATGCTTCTCAGTCATCTTCCTCAGGCTTTGTTGCTGCATAAGGAACATGTGCTGCTCTCTTTCTGGTGGCCTCTGAATGGCACAGGGAGAGATAAAAAAGCTCTCTGATTCTCAGAGTGCTATTGAATAGAGCATATGGTTTTCCCTTAGTCCAGCCCTTCTTCTTCATGAAGGGATTTAGAGCTGACATGGCACATTGTGCTTTGTTGAAAATAGGGTACCCTCATCACCTAGGAGAGAGATTCCAGGGAGCTGGGACCTGTTTTTCTTCCCTACAAAAGAGCTGCAATAAATTTTTTAAAAGTCAGTTTTGAATCTGTTAAGTTATTCTTTGATTGACCAATATTTGAGTTTTTAATGCCAAAATTTCCTTAGACATCTCTTATATAAAACGAAGTTCTAAGATTCTGGGCCTTCTAGAACCACATATTTGAGATGATAGTTCTGGTAGAGGAATATAGTCTCTTCCTCCAACTTAGTGTAAAACCATTTCTTAAGAATTAGTGAGTAAGAATTAGTGTTTTGTGGTGGTTAGATTTATTGTGCTCTAGGACACACTTCAGTGCTTGGCTCTTTTAAGTACCAAAATATTCACTTGTCAAGTAGTTGTACAATGTTAACTCCATGAATAATAAACTAAGATTTCATTCTTAACATTGAATTAAAGTATGGCTTCTAGGATCTTTTGTATTTAGTATGTACTGCCATGACAATTGTAAATGTTCATGATTCTCTTTTTAAGAAATACTTATGTGGTTTCTGTTTTTTAAAAGAGAAAAGAAATGTATGTGGTTTGTTGTCTTAACATCCTTATACTGTAACTAACTATTGGGATGTTGTGAAAATTGACTCAGTACATGCTCTCTTAAGTGGTAAACCACAGTCTTTCTACTAGTCATAATGCAAGATGTTACCACAGTGATCTTATAAAGTCACAGGAAAGGGTGAGATGAACTCTATGCAAGGTCTTGGTCATTTTTCATTAAAAAAAATTCTTTTAAAAAATATAAATGCTTCTTAAATTAGGTTCTAGTTTCAAGTCTGTTCTTTTGGCTCTAGTACTAGAGTTCTGTGAGTAGAAAGTTGCTTTATTTGAGTGAGAAACTTAGCAATATCATTTCTGTAAATTTTTCTCCTCACCAAGGACAATGACTTTAATCTTCTATTGCAAAAGGGATGAAGATATAGCTTATGGCAGTATCCTAAATACTGCAAAAAACTAAAATAAAAGTAATGTGATGGTGGTCGCCTTTAAGGGATTGACTGGGGGCAAGGTCTGCTCTGGCAGTTCCGTGGAGTCATTGTGAGCCTGGACTACTTTACAGAGAAACACAGGGCTTGATGGATCCCAGTTGAAGCAAAGTAATGATGAAAGAACATCCTATACAACAGCAATAGGGTCAGCACAATATAGATCCTGCAAAGGGACTCAGAGGTACCTGTGCAAGTGAAGTGACTTAGTGATGGACTCCCATATTAGAATCTACATTATAAACAAATTTCCAGGTCTGTAGTGTGTGCGTTAAAATCTGAAATTTGCTGCCTGAGATACCTGCCAGGGTTAGGTAGCTATACTAGAACTGTGGAGAAGAATGGAGGCTTTCTCTGAGGGAAACCCACGAAGAACTGTCAAGTAAGTGCCTCACGGCAAGCACCAGCCTTGGACTTAGCCACGTTTGAAGCCTTGGCAACTGTTCATGGTTAGGAGTCCTCCAGTCTGTTGCTCCTATATTACCATTCCTTTTGCCCTCACTACTGGGCTTGGTACCACTGATTGTTTAGAATGCCTTCTTTTGTTATACTGAGTAAAATTAAACTCATCTTCATCCACTGCATACTCCAGTGTTTGTCTAGGTCCTTGGCTCCTCTTGAGGCTGTGCAGAGTCTTTGTTACTGTGTCCTGTGTACAGCAGCAGACACCTCTGAAATACTAAAGTGTGGATGGGGCAAGGGAAGCTGGGACAGCGTGACTGTAAAGAGAATGGTGAGCTTGCAGTCCCTGGCGTAAGCATCAGTTGTTGGTGATGGATTATCAGAGTAGCTTCTCCTTCCCCCTCTGGATACAGCAAAATCACTCCTATTGCATTTCTTGGTTTCTGAGGAAAACCTTTTAAGGCCTTGAAATAGTATCAGTGGTAGAAGGACAGGTTGTGGACATGAGTGATGCCTAGGCACTCATGCATTTGTCTTTGTTACTGTGTCCTATGTACAGCAGGAGAAGCAGTCACAGGGTAAGTCCTGACCTGTACAGTACTTGTGAAGCATTGTGGTAGTACTTGCAAGTATGAAAGAATTCTGGCACTGCTTTTTTGGTAGATATACAAGGAATTAGATTACTTGACTTGTCTGCCTTGTAATGAGTCTTCCACCACTGTTAACAAGGGTTTGAAGTCAGCATCACTTTTCCTTGAGTTTCCAAATTGAGTTTCATTTTATTGAGAATGATTGGGAACTGAAATTTTCTGGTTAATTGAGTGCTTTGAGTTGGCAACATATACTATATAGAGAGTATCTTAGTAGGTTAATCTTTGTGCTTATTGGGGAAGGTACTGTGTTGTCCCTACTGGAATGGCAGATGAGTCCTGCAAAGTGCCTATTATACAGTTGGCCTTGTTTGATAGGACATGGACTCAATTTAGATACAACAGAATAGTAGTTGTGAGGAGAGAGGGGTGTTAGGGCACTTAAAGAGGCAGATACATTTAAAGAGGTTTAGATATACCACCCAGTAAATACTAGGAGAACCCAGACTGATCTATTAGGACACTGCAGGGTTTGATGTCAACATTGTAAGGACTAATGACACATGAATTGTAGCATTAAGCTCTAGAAAGGAAAATAAATGTAAAAATGACCTAAAAACCAAAGTCAATATTGATAATGTGAAAACTTGATGAATGTAGAAGAGCTCATTCTCAGGAGTACAGGTAGATGAAATCACGCAGTCATTAGCCTTTTCTTTCCTGTTCAGTCCCAAGATATTCAGTAAGGCAGCATGGTAAGATTGGTTTCCGTACTAGATAGCTGCAAATACCTTGGACTCTTGACTGGCATTTCATATGGTCTAATGTGGCAGGCAAAGAATGAACTAAGTCCTATGTGTACTTCCCATCACTTTCTTTGTGATGTACAAGAAAAGTGAGGTAAGCATGATTTCTCTGACCCAGGGTCACAAGTTACCATTTTGCATTTGTCAAGTGATGTTTAGATCACTTTGCTATGTCTCCCAACAGATTCCAAGCTCAGGAAGTACACAGACTGTGCTTGCCACTTGTGTCTATTGCATGAGTGAGTGAACACACCAAGTGTTCAAGCCTGAAGGTAACCAGTGACCCAGTAGGTCTGGTGAGAATTTAGAAAGGATTAGAACTTCTGTGGAGGCCTGGTGGCAGAACACAGTTGATGACTGCTTTTATATGACTACTCTATCAGTCACCCATTGGCCCCACAGTGTGTGCCAGTGTCCTTTCAGTATTCCTGCTGTTTTATCTGGTAGCATCATTTGGATCGTATGCTTAAATGTCAGAGACCATTTTTATTTATTTTAGGTCCTTTTTTTGTTTTTCTGATACATAATATTGCTATGTAGTCAATCCAGACAGGCCCTGTATTTACTATGTAGCTCAGCTGGCCTCAAACTCAGTCATCCTGCCTTAGCCTTCCGAGTGCTGGAATTATAGGTGTTCACCACCCTGGCTTACTTCTGAACATTTTGGTTTAATTAAAGTGTTCTGAAAAGTATTTGAGTTGTATGTTATGCTTGTTCTGTTGATTGTAAAAATATTGCCGTCACACAGAATGCTCTGAATTTGGACAAAAGGCTTTTGTGATAGTGTTTGTGTGAGTCAAAAATTATATGATAGAGTGATACCTGGTGGCACATGTTTGTAATCCCAGCACTTAAGAGGCTGAGGCAGGAAGATTGCCACGAGTTCAAGGTCAACTTGGGTGACATAGTGAGTTGAAGTCTAGCCTGAACTACAAAGCAAGACCCTGTCTTCCCTGCCCCCCCATATATAATGTAATCAATTTTACAAGCTTTTTTAAAAATAAGATGTTTAATTTGGCTTACCATAAACTGTACTTTTAGATATGAGCTAAAATTTACAAAAAGCTGAGAAAAAAACTTTTAAGAATAAGAAATAGTGTGATAGACTGGGAATGGTGGCATATACCTGTAATTGCATCTCTTGAGAGCAAGTTCAAGGCCAACCTGAACTGCATAGCAAAACCCTGTCTCAAAAAAGACCCCACCACCCAAAAATAGTGTGGCATAAAACGTCTACCATATAATAAATACCAAATGAGGACAGTTATGTGAGTAGTTTGCTGAGTGGGTGGGTTGGACATGAAATGACCAAAGAAATGAGAGTGTGAAGTCACCTCAGTTAATTTGAAGGCTCTTTGGAATGTAGTTTCTTATGCCAACACTTATTTTTTTTTCTTTGGACTCAAGATTAGTCAGCTAGATGACATATAAAGCCACTTCTAGGCCTGGGTCGTAGAACTTTTGGAGAGGAGTACAGGAATCAAACTCAAAACCTCATGCTTGCAAGGTAGATGCTGTGCTGCTGAGCTATATTCCCAGGTGCATGGGTAGTAGAACCAAATGATGGCTGCAGGAGGCAGATCCAAATCTTGAATACCAGATGCACAAAGATGGCACCTGTATAAGTAAATGAAAACCCATGTAGAATCTTCAGGCCTTGTCCTGTCATCCCTTAATTTCAACCACATAATCACTCACTCATTACAGAATTTCTTTTAACAGTTTCAGATAGGCAGAGAACCCAAGCCTAGCATTGTGCTCTCCTGCTTAGGAATCCCACAGAGAGGCTTGTTAATGCTGTCACTGCTTGAGTAAGTTTCAGATAATTGTAGTTTGGTTATTTGAAAATCATATCATTAATTAATAGAAACAGACTGACTAGATGTCACCTCTGCTAATCTCTCTATACCTAGAAAAGCTCTTTCCTTTACACCAGATGGCTGCTGACTCCCATAGAATCAAGCATTTTGCTGTGTCATTGCTGTGTCACACACTTTCACATCTCTAGAACTGACTTCTTAGGATTTTCTAGATCTTTTTTTGTTGTTTTGGGGATCTTACTGTGTAGTTCAAGCTGATCCTGAACTCAGTATGTAACCCTGGCTGGCCTCAAACTTGTGGTGATCCTCCTGTCTCAGCCTCTCAAGTACTGGGATTGCAGGCTTGCATCACCACACCAGACATACAGTTTTCTGGATTTTAGTACATACCTTCCTTCCCACACTGTACTGGGGGGTCAAGACCAGAGCCTCGTGCATGCTAAGTAAACACTCTACATCTGGCCTACATCTCCTGCTTGCTAATTTTTTATTAAGTGATCTCTGTGAGGTTTTTATGGTCTGTTACTTCTAAGATAGAAATATGAATTTTCTTTAGCTTTTTGTTTCTCAACTAATGACAATAGGATTTTTGTTTTGCACAGCTCCTCTCTCTGTAGCCTGTTTTAATGCTTTGTAAAATATATACATTGTCTTTTGATAAGATTTTATTTGCTATTCAGTAGTTTTTAAATCATTTGTGAGCTTTTCTGTCTTACTTAACTTTTTTTGCCTGTCTGTTTGTTGTTCTAGCCATCTTGGGGTCTCCAGCTAGTGGAATTCAAAACACAATTGGTTCTGTTGGTGCAGGGCAGCAGAATGCCACTTCTTTAAGTAACCCAAATCCCATAGACCCCAGCTCCATGCAGCGGGCCTATGCTGCTCTTGGACTCCCCTACATGAACCAGCCCCAGACGCAGCTGCAGCCTCAGGTTCCTGGCCAGCAACCAGCACAGCCTCCAGCCCACCAGCAGATGAGGACTCTCAACCCCCTGGGTAGGTGAAGGAAGCACTCAAGAACTTCCTTTGTCCACATGTAGGAAATGGGTAACAATTCTTACTGGAACCCAAGGCTGATTTAAGTTCTAATTTTTACTTCAGATTCAGTAGTTGAAATAGCAGCCTTCTAAGAAAAAGCTATGGTGTCTGATGCAAAGAAGATGTTTAATGTTTGTAATAAAAGCAGCATTTACAAGAAAAGCAGTGCTTTGCCACTTGTTATGCCACATCTATTTGGATAGTTTTTATAAAGCATATGGCATATATCTCAGAATGCCTAATCTTACAAATTGAAACAGCGATTATATTGCTTTGGTGGGCTCTGTTCGACCACTTATTTGATGAAGAATGGGTAGTTTGTCCATTCCTGGCATGTCTTGATCATGGTCCACCCACCATTGGAAGTGACCACTAATCCGGTTGGTCAGCAGTAGGATTCTCAGAAACTGCTGTTGGCAGGCTTCGGGGTGGATCAAATTTCCTCCTTGTCACTCTGATCCATTAGTTGCCAGCCTTTTAGAAACTTAAATTTTCACAATTTTTGCCTTTCGTGGATATTGTTTCCTTACCATGTTTCTCTAAATGGACGTGGTCAGGCTCATGGTGCAGGGACAGTGCTTTCTGTGAAGTCATAGCTGCTGTGCTAGTTTCATTCTTTCCAGCAGAACCAGTATTTGAGACTCAAGATTCTAAAAAATAACCAGTTAAACCGTGCATGGTGGTGCATGCCTATAATTACCCCAGCGCTTGGGATACTGAGACAAGAGGAACGCCGTAAGTTTGAGGCCAGCCTGGACTATATAGTAAGTTCAAGGCCAGGCTGACCTAGAAAGTGAGACCCTATCTCAAACAAATAGGCAAACAGCCAATTAAAATTGCTTTATGCAGTAGTACCTTGGTTCATGAACTTAATTCTTTTCACAATTCTGGTGGCAAACTGAATCAAATTTCCCCATAAGATCACCATTGAACCTAATCATTGGATTCAATTCAGTTTACATCCAATTCACTTTGTAACCGGAATTACAGAAAAAATTGAATTCATGAACCAAGATACCAGTGTATATTGCTTTATGGAAAATAACTACCTTAATGACTGTCAATACTGTCTAAGAGACTAGATTGGAGCCTACTACCCAAATTTTAATATGACTCCTGTTAATGGTGTAATTTGGGAAAATACTAATAATCTCTTTTTGAGTCTCAGCTTATTCTTACTTTAATATGAAGATTGTAGACAAATAGCCCTTCTGTATTTTTTTTCCTGTGCTTAATTTTTATGAGTTTATAGTATGACCAAAAAAGGACCCATAGCTGGCAGCTCACTTAGTTTTCTAGAGTGTGATATTAATGAAGTTGGAGATTGGAAGTGAGATGTTTATAATTTTCCCCACAGCCATAGAGTCCATTGAGGACACCAAAGCCTTCAGAATATGCCTTATTTTAGTTATAGAGTAGCGTGGGAAGCAGTTGACAACAGTTTGTGCAAGTTGGTCTCCATTTCTGAAAATACAGCTCCCGCAGTTCCTGCCATACCGTCTATTACTATAATGATTCACATGTTTATGTGGTGACTTTTTGCTTGTTAACAGAACTTTGAAGTATATAAGCAAAGAGTTAATTAATTTCTCTTTGTCTTTAAAGGAAATAACCCAATGAACATTCCAGCAGGAGGAATAACAACAGATCAGCAACCACCAAACTTGATTTCAGAATCAGCTCTTCCAACTTCTCTGGGAGCCACCAAGTAAGACACAGGTTTCCATTGACTCCTAAGTGAGGGACAGACAGATGTGAGAGTGGGTGGTGATCATATACAACTGTGTGGTCTTTCTCGGTGTATGGGAAAGAAAATCCTTTAAAACAAGTGTGTGCAACCCATATCCCACATATGACACTGGACAGTTTGTAATATAATCCCATAATATAGTGAATTTTGTGACTTTTAGCAGTATTCTTCATGGCTTGGTTACATTGTACTCCACCATAGATTTCTTAGGTGACAAGGGAACTGTGTCAGGGAAACCAGAGTACAGCGCTAACTGCACCTCACTGCCCCACATTCCTGCCACGCAGTCCATGCATTCAAAACCCATGGTGTATGAGACATTACTTGCTCTTATACTTGGAGAATAAAATGTAACAATTACTGATAATGAAGGAAGTTTTACTATATATTTTATATCTTGCCTAAGACAATACTTCTTTATTCAGCAAGGCCCAGGCAAGCCAAAAACTTGGGCACCTGCCCTGTAATGGCCTCAGACAGGACACACCACTGGCTGCCATTTTCATTTTTTCAATTAGAAATGTAGAACAGAATAATTTGAACACAGTTTAAATTTTGTTGTATATACATTACTTGTTCCTCCTAACTTTAACTTTTTAAGTCATGTGTGGTTGAAGAGCCTTACTTTGAGTTCATTGGAATCATTTGGATAGCTAGATGAAGTATTCCTATATTTCACCCTTCTTCCCCAGCCCACTGATGAATGATGGTTCAAACTCTGGTAACATTGGAAGCCTCAGCACAATACCTACAGCAGCACCTCCTTCTAGCACTGGTGTTCGAAAAGGCTGGCATGAACATGTCACTCAGGACCTGCGGAGCCATCTAGTGCATAAACTGTATGTACCCAAGGTGGTGTTGCAAATTTTGCAGTAGATAACTGATTTTATTCCTTGTTTATCCATTGACTCCCAGATGACATTAACCTGAGAGCTGTGGAGGGTTACTTGCTTGTTTTAGAAGTCAACCCCTTTGCTAGTAGAGCCCTGTGCAAGCCTGATTTCCCAGACCCTTGGTGCCCAGTGGCAGAGGCATCCACGGAGTACAGAGGGCTATGACCGGCAGCCTGAATTTCGTGTCTTATAGCTTTTTGGGATTAGGTCAAGACCTTTGCCTTCTCTTGTGGCTCAAAACCATAGTTGTAGAGATCTCTGAGAACTGGAGGGGATTAAGTCCTGTTGAGTACAGATGGCTCAACCATATACTTTGATAACATACAGAAAGCAGTTAATTTTCTCAAGCTAGGTATCTTAAATTGAAAGTGAAGTTAATCAACTAGATTTCTTAGAGGGTTTTTTTTTTTTTTTTTTGCTTATTTTGATCAGTGTTTTTATAGCTAGTTTCAAAATTAGAAACATGAAATCATATTTTTCTTAAAATGACCCAGCACATATCGGTAATTGCAAAATATTGATGTATAGATAATTTTACAAGTCAGGGTTATTGCCTGTGTTCATTTCATGCATGAGAGATTTGGGGTTTTCCCCAGCACCTATCATTCCAAGAGTGAGCCAATCCTGCTTTTGTAGTTCTCATGTGACTACCTTGAAAGTAGAATGATAGGACTATGTTGTCCTTTCAGCGTTCAAGCCATCTTCCCAACCCCAGACCCAGCAGCTCTGAAGGATCGCCGCATGGAGAACTTGGTTGCCTATGCTAAGAAAGTGGAAGGAGACATGTATGAGTCTGCTAATAGCAGGGTAAGTCACTGTGCAGCAGTTGAGCCTGTTCAGCACCTGCAGTGGGGAGAATGATATCCATTTAGTTTGTGATCTAGAGTAGGGAATCTGTATGATCTAGGGACTTCTCACCTTGAAGACCCTGACCAGAGAGATGTCTTGATAAGACCCTAGATTCCTGCATAGCTCTCTTTTGTTAACTACAAGTGCTATGCTACTTAAGTGCAAAAGATATGTAAAATCCTACCATGTCTGGGGGACATACTTTCATAGTATTTGTGATGCTTGTATTTATATTATTGCTGCTTTTGCAGTGAATACCTGAGAAGAAGCTCAATTGTGCAGTGCAGTGTAACAGTATTAGCACTTACTATGTGATAAATCCAATGAAGTCACTGGGGAATTGAGCAAGAATTTGGTTCTCTGATTTATCAAACCCATTGTATATTTACCTCTGCCAGCACAGTTAAAAAATTTGCTTGGGATGTAGCTCAGTAGAAGAGCATCTGCCTAGCATACTCAAGGCCCTGTGTAATCAGCACCAAAAAAAAGAAAGAGAGCAAGCCATTAGTTTGTCATTAGAACCAAAGAAACAGGCCATTTTCTTTTATTTACAGTTTTAACTGCTTACCATTGAATGTTTTTACTTTTTAGGATGAATATTATCACTTACTAGCAGAGAAAATCTATAAGATACAAAAAGAACTAGAAGAAAAACGGAGGTCACGTTTACATAAGCAAGGCATCCTGGGTAACCAGCCAACTTTACCAGCTCCTGGGGCACAGGCCCCTGTGATCCCACCTGCCCAGTCTGTAAGACCTCCAAGTAAGAACTGAATTTCCTTCTGTCTATCAGCTTTTAGCCTGTTGACTTGTATTTCTTGTGTTTGGAGTATATTTCTAAGTATATAGAATTATATCCTCCAAAAGCCTGCGCTTGGGGAGTGATGTGTCAGTGGTCTGTGGGGACACTGAGTTTCTTTTGTGGGAAGGCACTTTAAAGAGTGGACTGGCAACAGAATACAAATGTTTTTAGATTCACTGTGTTTTCCTTCAAGTTTGAAGTTCTCCATAAGAAAAACCTTATATTGCATTAAAGGTTAAGTAACCACTGCGTTTCTCTCTCTCTTTTTTTATTTCCTTTCCCATCGTAGATGGACCCCTGCCCCTGCCAGTGAATCGCATGCAAGTTTCTCAAGGTATTTATTTATTGTGAATCATGTTTTAGTTTAACTTTTTAATAGCCATAGCATTTGTTGATTTGTTTTTTCTTTTTCTTGTGTATGTTAACCATTTCTTACTCTTTCCATTCCTTTTTTACTGATGAGGAGAATTCAGTAGTAGGAATAGTACAAATCTGTTGTACTTGAAAGTTGTCCTTATAAATTATAGGAAAGATACTCAAACAGATTAAAAGAACTGTTTAAAACTTTAATGAACAGGCAGGACATTACGTTTCAGGAGAGTCCGTAAAAGAAGCATTCTAGATGAGAATACAGGCATTTTTGACTGCTCAGGAGAGTGTGCAAACCAGCCATAGGAGTGACAAGCACTTGCTGGGACTGCTCGGAACTTTAAGGTATAAGATGAGCTGGCTAGTGTTTGCTTCAGGAAGCTGGGTACTAGACCCACACTAGGCTGGGGTCATGATAGCTGTCTAAAACAACTGTTAAAGACACTTTCTCAATTCAGAACACTGTGGTCATTTTTGCTTGTGAGTTTTGGGTAGAGACATTTAAACACCTTTTAGCTCATGACATATTGAGACCTGAACAATAAGGACATTTTTCCAGCTTGTGAAATAAGGTGGTAACATTATCGAGATTCTAAAGAAAGAAGATTTGCTGTGGGTATAATGTAGTTTGGGAGGGGAGAAGAGGTTGTTTAAAGTTTTTTAGTAGTCTTACTGTTACTGAAACAGATGTGGAATAAACTTGTTGGGACTTGTTCAGATGAACTAGATTTGAGAAACCAAGAAGATGGAGAATGTGAACCTTAGGAAGGTGGCTGAGTGCTATGTTGAGGATGCCAGGATTTTGATCTAGGTAGGAAGATGGTACTTCTTTGAAATGTGATGCACATACCTCCCTGCCAGTACAACTAGGTCTATGTAAATACAGATTTTTAAAAGTATTGTTTCCTAAGATCTGCACGTCTTTTTCACTTAAATAGTTAACAAAATTCTTAAGGAGGAAACTTTATTTTTTGTTGCTATTGTTGGTATTATTATTGTTATTGTTAGTTCTCTGGAAAAATCCTCCATCTTGTTGATCATTTGAGGGTGGTGTTTCTGGGTAGTTACCAAGGCATACATATTGTTGTATGGCTTGTGTCTAGATGTCTGCCCAAAGCCTCATGCAGTTCTAGGTGGGGTTTTTTCATGATGGGATCTAGAGTCTGTGATGTTTGAATGGCTTCATGGTGCAATGTAGGCTGAAGAGCATCAGGATTGAGGGTAAGAGTGGTACCCATGCTTAGTAGCTTGGACAAGACATAAAGGTTAGAAAGAGCTGTGGTGATCCTTTCTTAGCTTGCTTTTGGTGCCTTTTGCTTGCCATTAACTGGTTTTATTCTGTGATACCCCTATGCCATGCCACCCTGCCTTGGAGCCAGCTGATTATGGACTGAAACTTCTACAAACTGTGAACTAAAGAAACATTTCTCCTTTAACTTTGCGTGTCAGGTATTTTGTCTCAGTAGTGAAAGAAAACTGAGACAGAATTTGGTAACAGGGAATTGGGGTTGTTGCTATGACGGTACCTGACCATGTAGTTCAGGAGCCTTTGAGGGGCTGGCTTGTAGGAAGAGTTTGGAAAAGTTCAGAGATTCTGGCTGAAAAAGTGGAGCTGGGATGCCTTCGGCTGTACTTGATGGGAAATTCTAGTCAGAGCTCAGGAGGCCAGAAAGCTGACCAGAATTCTGCCAGTAAAGACAAGGTTTGGGAGATGTCTACTGAGGAGAAAGGACTGCATTGGCCGTTGGAGTCCAGATGATATATGTTGTGGCTTGACAGAAAGTTTGTCTGTTTTGCCAGTGTTCAGAGACTTTTCCTGAGACTGAGATTAAGGGCAGCAGAATAGACTGCTTTGAACTTTCTTCTGCAAGATTAATTATTCTGCTGTTGAAGTAGTGTTTCAACCAGATTTATGTTGAGAGTCAAGAGCAAAGAGCCCAGCAAGCAGAATGACTTAAAACATTTTGAGTTTGACCAGAAAAGAAGTTTCAACAAAGTTGTGGACTGCAAAGAGAAGCAGAGGAGACCTTGAATGCAGAGAAGGAACTGAAGAATAGAAAGATGGCCTGAGGGAATCATCAGAAGCAGCAGGAGTCTACCATTAACAACCTCAGAGTTGCAAAGTTGCAGTTGCTTTGAGTACAGAGCCCTAGAGCACCATGTTCCAGAGTGACAGCAGCCTAGGGAAGTTGTTCTTCTGGATTTGGTTCATAGACACTTGTCCCCTACAGCCAAGAGAGAAGAAGCCTGGCTGTTGCTATAGGTGACAGCCTTGGCATCATCCATATAGTGCTGCTTTTAGGTGCATGCAGAATGCAAGAGTTGTGGAGTCAGGAAGGCTTTTGCCCAGATTTCAGAAGGCCTAGACCCAGGCAGTGTGCCCCAGACAGGGCAGAGTGTGAAGCCAAAGGTTCAGTGGAGACTAGAAGTTTGGAGAAGTCAGAAACATGGAGGAAAACTGAGGGAAATTGCAAGGAGGGAGCAGAGCCAGCCAAAGAGAAAACCATGGGAGCTACAAGCATTGGAAGTATAGTAGGGAAGTGGAGCCACCCAAGCCGTTTGGAGTTCACAACTTGCTACAGATTGCTGGGATTCCTGGAAGTGAAACTGTGGGATTTAATTCTGCTGGATTTTGGTCTTGCTTTGTTCCCATTCCTTGCTATCTTCCTGTTTGTAGCTTTTGGAATGGAAATGTCTATAGTACTATTAAATGTTGGAAGTGTTTAACTTTCTTTTCATTTGTGTAGGGGCTTACAGCTAAGAGTTTGCCTTAAATCTTAGAGGAGACTTTGAACTTGGACTTTTCAGCAATGCTAAAACTGTTAGGAATTTTGCAGCTCTTAGAGATGGACTAAATGCCTTTTGCATAAAGTAATATGCAGGAATCTTTGAGAGGTGGTGGTGATCAAAGGTAGAATGTTACAGCTTGTGTTAGTCTCACATATTCTTCACAGCCTGCTCACATACACAACAGTGTCAAGGTGTGCCTTTAGGAGATCTCAGTGCTGGTCAGATTAACTTGAATTGGCATATATTTAGAGCTCACAGTTTGCAGGGTTTTGTTGGAAGTTAGAACTATCCAGTACAGTCTGGACATGTAACCTGGCTGGCAAATTCTCCATGGGTCATATGATGTTTCTGCAAACTACTGGAAGTTGAAGGTGAGAACCATTGACTCTTGGTACTTCCTAAAAGCTGAGATTCTTACAAAATTGAAACATTGTTTTGAGTCTTAGCATAGATTTTGACAGTAAATGTAAAGCTAGCCAAGGAGTTTAGGAGCTTGGGAGGATGGAAACTCGCTTCAGAAGGCATTAGGTAAAGGTATGTATTGGCCTTGGTCTCAAGAAACATTGCCTCTGTAGATAGAGGGGAATTGTTTAGTTTGTTCACAGTGCCTTATCTCCTATTGTGATGCTTTATACACATCAGCTCTGGTTGATTCATTCATTGTCTTTTACTCGCTTCCACCTTCATGTCTTTTCATCCTGCCCTAGCTTCCTTCACTATCTCATCATTGCCCCACAACATGGATGTTATTCTCCCTGGATGTGAGAAAGCCTGTTGATTTAATCATCTTCTCTTACTGCTTTATCTTATTTATTTTGAGTTTTTTTGGTGAGTACTGTTTTCTTGCTAGTGCTTTTGCTAAGGAACCATTGTGGGTCTATTTACAGGGATAAATTCATTTAATCCAATGTCCTTGGGGAATGTGCAGTTGCCACAAGCACCCATGGGACCGCGTGCAGCCTCCCCAATGAACCACTCTGTCCAGATGAACAGCATGGCCTCTGTTCCAGGGGTAAGTGCTTCTGGTCTCTCAGCCCTTGTCTCATTAGGAACTTTATTTGAGAAGAGAATTTTGAATGTCATCTGAGAATCCTGTGGTACTTTTTCCTTTAGTTGGGTTATGCTTTTGTGCTTTGTTTCTTTCATTTTTCATTTTTAAAAATCTTCATTATAAGAATGAGGATTCTTTGGCTGTTACTTATTTTTATTAGAATAACAAATCCATAGGAATTTGTGACTTTGTGAGGAGAGTCTTCTGAGGATGAAGCAGCCAGCCAGCTTCAATTCTTGGCCAACTGGAGATTGTGAGCATTTGTTGACTCAAGCTTGCCCTCCTGAGGCAGTTTTTAAACATTTCAGAAAACTAGTAAAAGGTGTATTTGAACTTTAAATGATATGGATTGCTATTCAGAGAGCAATTCCAATTTGGCTCATTTGCAAGAGTGTTTGAGAATGCAAGGAAAATGTCTAGGAGTAGGGCATTCTTAGTAGGTGGCAGTCTCTAGGACTAGAGCCATGTGCTCTGCGCTCTCCAATTTGTAAGGCCTTTGGTCTTCAGTTGCACTGTTCATCTTGACTGTCAATTCTGTATTGCATTTCTCCTGATCTTTTTCTCTTAGATGGCCATTTCTCCTTCCCGGATGCCTCAGCCTCCAAACATGTTGGGCACACACACCAACAATATGATGGCCCAGGCGCCTGCTCAGAACCAGTTTCTGCCACAGACTCAGTTCCCATCATCTAGTGGGGCGATGAGTGTGAACAGTGTGGGGATGGGGCAGCCAGCAGCCCAGACAGCCGTGTCACAGGTATGCTGTGGGGACTTTGGCTACCAGTGTTTATGTTGCAGCTTCCTAAAACCTGAATCTATTGCATAGAAATTAGAGTTCTGGAATATACATTTTATTTTTCTGTATCAACATCTGTTCATTGTCCTCCACTTTGTCCTATAGTTTTTAATTTGTTTAGGATTTCTCTTTGTCCTCTCCAAATGAACTTCATGCAAAAACTAGAATGGATTGTCATTTGTTGTTTTATGCACTTAAGTTTAACCTGTGATCCTGAGAGATCTTAGGAGTTTAGAAAGAAACAGTTCACATCCCTTTTTTCTACCCTTTGGCAGGGGGAGAAGGGTGGAAGGTGACAGGGACTCGAAGTCACTAAGTTGTCCAGTCTGGACTTGAACTTCCATAACTTCTCATTACTCTAAAACAGAGATAAGCAAACCTTTGTAATGAGGGCCCAACAGAGTATTTTCCATCTTTCTGCCTCAGGGTCTTAATTTTAATTATCTAGCTCCACTGTTGTAGTACAAAAGCAGCCATAGACAGCACATAAATGATTGAGGGTGGCTATGACCTAATGAAACTTTATTTATGGGAAAAAGCAGCCAGTTTTGGCCCATGCACCAACCTTTGCTCTAAAACGGTGATTTGGACTCAGTTATTTGAAGGTGGACTCTTTGCAAATAGTTTTGAATCACTGGACTGTTTAATTTTTATGTTTCAATAACTCACAAAAAGAAAAAGAAATTCAGCTGGGAATTTAGCTAAGTGGCATAAGCATCTGCCTGGCAAGCGTGAGGTCATGAGTTCAATCTCCGGTACCAAAAAAAAAAAAAGAAGAAATTCCTTGTTCCATTATCTAAGCTATGAGTAGATGATGTAGAACATGAAACTGATAAACTGAATGTATGCTTCTGTGTGTGTAATTCATAAGTGGGTTTTATTTTTTTTCCCTTTCATTTTATTTTGGTATAAGTGGGCATTGAACCTAGACCCTCACATTGCAGGCAAATGGTCCAGCACTGAGGTATATCCCCAGCCCTGTTTATATATGTATGTATTTAACAGTACTAGGGATTGAACCCTGAGGCTATGCACTAAGTTACATTCCCAGAGCTTGGTGAATTTTTAAAAATTTTGAGACAGGGCCTCACTGAGTCTCAGTGGATTTGAACTTGAGATTCTCTTGTCTTAGCCTCTCAGAATGCTGGGATTATAGGCATGTGTCACCATATCTGGCTCTTTTTTATTTTGAGACACTATCCTTTAAGTTACCCAACCTGGCCTCAAACTTTCACTCTTCCTGCTCGTCCTCCCAAGTAGTTGGGATTACAGGTATGTGCCACCATGCCCAGCAAACCAGAAGTTTTGCCACTTACTATAGTTACATAAACCAAAGTATGAGAAATGTGTGTAGTATTAACTTTATTTGAAGATACAGTCAGCCTTGGTGGCACACACATGTAATTCCAGGACTCAGGCCGCTGAAGCAGGCAGGTTACTTAGCAAGTTCGAGGCCAGCTTGGCCTACAAAGTAAGTTCAAGGCCAACCTGAATTGTATAGTAAAACCCTGTCTCAAAAAAAGAAAAAGAAAAAAGAAAATACATGTTACTGTAAGTGCAAAACTTGATGAAGTTTTACAAACACAATATCCCTATGAAACAGGCTAATCTCATTAAGAAAGTTAGATTTTCATACATTTAATTCTTTAAGGCTCTGTCATGTTTTCAAGTGGAAGCAATGTTTGTAATGTACTGTGTTTGTTTCCTTAGGGCCAGGTACCTGGTGCTGCTCTTCCTAATCCTCTGAACATGCTGGGGCCCCAAGCCAGCCAGCTCCCTTGCCCACCAGTGACCCAGTCACCCTTGCACCCGACACCACCTCCTGCCTCCACAGCCGCTGGCATGCCATCTCTCCAGCACCCTACGCCACCTGGGATGACGCCTCCCCAGCCAGCAGCTCCCACTCAGCCATCCACTCCTGTGTCGTCTTCCGGACAGACTCCTACCCCAACTCCTGGCTCAGTGCCCAGTGCTACCCAAACCCAGAGCACCCCTACAGTGCAGGCAGCAGCCCAGGTGACCCCACAACCTCAAACCCCGGTCCAGCCACCGTCTGTGGCTACCCCTCAGTCATCACAGCAGCAGCAACCGACACCTGTGCATGCGCAGCCTCCTGGCACACCGGTGAGCTTTTCAATCTATTGTCTTCGGGCCACTACTCTTGAAAGATAGCTTTCAGGGCTGGGGACATAGGTTAGTGGCACAGTGCCTGCCTGGCAAGTGCAAGGTCCTGAGTTTGATTCCCGGTACAAAAAAAAGGAAAAAAAAAATTATTTTCCCATGAGAATACTGTAGCATCTTGGTGCAACACCAAGAAGTATCTCAACTTAATGAACTGTGATGAGCTGTGCTTTATATCCAGCATTAGTCTAAAAGACTGCATGGCAACATATGACTTCAGATGATCTCCCCTACTTAAAAGACTTCGTAGAAATTAATGAGGTATCATACTGAGGTCATGTGTAGAATTTTAAAAATGTATGTTCCCATTATCTGTCCTAGATTAATGTATTCATAATTTTAGTAGTTTTTCTACTGATGCTTTGTGGATATGATAAATACATCGTGGTCTTAATTCTGTGTCTTTTGACCTGAGCATGGCTAACTTTTTTCCCGTCAAGAGAAGACTCTTCTTTTTCATAATGAGACAGCAGAGCCAGGCTTATACCTCTTGTGACCCAAAACGTCCTGTTACGCATGGAGGCAGTGACACAGCCACATGCTGCATTGTAGGTACCCTGGACTGCCTTTGCTGGCCAGGGTCTCAGGCTGCGTCTGTTCTGGCTGCATCCCTCTCTAAGTTTTCCCTGAATTGTAGTTATCATTTTCTTACTTTTCTACCTCAGACTTCTCACCTCCCACAATATATTAACTTTATTCCTAAGCACCAAGAATATTTATTTATTTATCTATCTATCTATCTATCTATCTGTCTGTCTGTCTGTTGTACAGGGAATGGAACTTAGGCCATGTGCATGTTAGTTAAGCACTCTACCATTGAGTGTACCCCCAACCCTAGTTTTTATTTTGAGACAGGATCTCACTAAGTTGCCCAGACTGGCCTTGAACTTGTGATTCACATGCCTCAGCCCTCTGAATAGCTGGGATTAGAGACAGGCATGTGCCATCATGGCTAGCAGGGTATAAAATTTATTTATTAAATGACAAAATTGATCCTAACCAAAACCCTAAAGAAGATATTGTGATTTGTTTATTGTTTCTCTACAAGGATGTATACTCAGGCATACTGTTATTCTATTTTTGTCTCTTGCATTTTCTTTTCTTCTTTTCTTTTCTTTTCTTTTCTTTTCTTTTCCCTTTTCCCTTTTCCCTTTTCCCTTTTCCCTTTTCCCTTCCTTTCCTTTTACTGTATGTGTAAACCAGAGCAATCATACCCAGGGCCTTAAAAATACTACCATTGAGCTGTGTCATCCCCACCCCCCAAGTCACTAAATAAGTTCTATTTACTTAAGACTTCATTGAGTAAACGTGAATTTTTTGTGTGTGTGTGCTTGGGATTGAATCCATAGCTTCATATATGCTAAGTACACACTCAACCAGTGAACCACATCCCAGCCCCAAGGCTTTGAAAATTTAGAGTATTTCAGTGGCTCCCTTTCTCAGTGTTTGCTTACTTTAGCACCATCACTATCCTGCAGTTAACCCAGGCTCATTAGACATTCTGATTCGCCGTGCACAATTGACTCCCTTCCTTTTATAACTACGTAGATGTTGGTAATAGCCTTTCACCTATAATAAGCACAAACCTTATTGAGGGAATTAATGCTAAATGAGGAGGGTCTATGACTTAGCTAGAAAACTTGGATAAAATAATTTCATATTAGAATTTATAAGCCCAGTTTTTCTGGGTCTTCACTCTTGACAAGAAGCGAGTCATTTCTGACTGACTTGACTTTCCCTAGAGCTGCCTCCTGGTGACTTTTGTTCCTCAGTAGGGGCCTTATTAGCTTAGTTCTGAAAAATGCTAACAGGAAACTAAAGATTAGATGAGCAACAGAGTTGAAAGCCATTTTGTTGTCTGCTTTACAGAGAATAATTTTGCTTTCTCACAGCTTTCCCAGGCAGCAGCCAGCATTGATAACAGGGTCCCCACCCCTTCCTCAGTGGCCAGTGCTGAAACCAATTCTCAGCAGCCAGGACCTGAAGTACCTGTGCTAGAAATGAAGGCAGAAATGCAGGCTGAGGACACTGAGCCTGATCCTGGTGAATCCAAGGGAGAATCTCGGCCTGAGGTGAGTGTTGTTGGAAGTAAATCTGTGGCTCTCTGTGGAGACGTTATCCACACATCTCCTAAAGGAAACTGAGGGGAAGAGAGAAATGGGGTTTCCTTGGATATCCCTGAATTTAGTTTCAGTATTGGATTTGAACATGGATTCAAAAGAAGACTGATAGTTCAAAATATGAGATGTGGCTGTGTATAATGGCACACACCTATAACCCCAGCAGCAAAGGGAGGAGGATTGAAATTTGAGGTGTCTACTGCAGTTTAGCAACTTAGCATGACGCTGTCTCAGAATAAAAGAATAAGAATGGCTGAAGATGTAGCTCAGTGATAAGATCTTTGGATCAAACCCCCCATCTCTCAGAAAAGAGGTGTGAACCATGAGCAATGGTACATGTCTATAATCATAGTTCTTGGCAAGGCTGAGGTAGTAAGGTTGCAAATTCAAGGCCAGTCTGAACTACGTAGTGAGAGCCTGTCTTAAGATGGATGGATGATCCCAGCACTTAGGAGGAGGCAGGAGGATCGTTGCAAGTTCGAGATCAGCCTGTGCTACAGAGTGAGCTCAAGGGCAACCTGAACTACATAGCAAGACCCTTGTCTCAAAAGAAAGGGGAAAAGAAAAAAAGATGGATACATGGACAGATGGATGAATGGGAGGGTTTTATTTTACTTTGCCAAAAAGCACTGGTATTTTTATTTTTCAGGGTTTTGGTTTTGGTGGTGGTTTGGTTTTTTTGGGGGGCGTTGCATGTGTGTTTTGTGCATGTTTTTGGGTGTTGTGTCTCCCCTCTTTTTATTTTATTTTGTTTCTTTGAGACAAAAATCAGGCTAGCCTAAAACTCATGGCAATCCTGTCTCAGCATCTCAAGTGCTAGGATTATAGGCACATGCTACCATGCTGAGTGACTTTTATTTTAAATGTTTAAATTACTCAAAAATCTTTTTTGAGACAAGATTTCGTTGCATAATCCAGGCTGGCCTTAAACTCACTATGTAGTCCAGACTGGCCTGGAACTCACAGCAGTCTTATTATCTTCTTATCTTACCTTTCTCAAGTTCTGGGTTTACAAATGTACGCCACCATGCCTGGCTATAGCTTGTTCATTGTGTCTCATTCATTTCTAGTTTTTGCTGGAGTGGTGAATTGATTCATTTACTAATTTATCTGTGACAGAAACTAAACATTGGTAGACCTTGGGCTGAGCTTAGCCTGTACATGTGTTTTGTTTATTTGTTGTTTCTTTTTGGCTATGTAATATTTTAAAAGCAGGAAATCAAACTCTAGATTTCTGACTTTTTTTGAACACTAAAAAGCTCTGTGTCTGTGTTGTACTTAAATCCCTCTGTGGTAACAGTTGAGTGTGAGCCCCAACTGCAACCTTTAGCAGTCACACATATCTTCAAGCTAACTAGTCTCCAAAGATATTCCAAACTAGAAATATCTACACATGAAAATAAAATAATGTAAAGTACTTTTGCACTTTTTTGGTGGTATCCAGAAATATTTCCACTGAGCAACCTTCCCAGCCCATTTTTAATTTCTCATTTTGAGATAGATCTTGCTAAATTGCTCATGGTGCCCTTGAACTTGCAGTCCTCCTGCTTCAGCCTTCTGAATAGCTGAGATTACAGGTGTGTGCCACCTGACTTCACTCTTAAAATTTCTAATTTAGACTGTAATTGTCCTAATGCTATATTGATGATTCAGTGGGCAGCAAATACTTAATTTTCTTCCTGTGGGAAAGAAAAGAAATGATAAATGCACCTCTAACTCCTGATGAGGCTACAAGATCTTAGGAGCCTTCCAGAAAACTGATTTAGGATAGAAGTCTTTGATGTTTACTTGTTATCTGTGTTTCTGTTTTTCCTCAAGATGATGGAGGAAGACTTACAAGGAGCTTCCCAGGTTAAAGAAGAAACAGACACAGTAGAGCAGAAGTCAGAACCAATGGAAGTGGATGAAAAGAAACCTGAAATAAAAGTGGAAGCTAAAGAGGAAGAAGAGAATAATACTAATGGTACAGCCTCTCAGTCAACATCCCCTTCACAGCCACGCAAAAAAAGTAGGTTGTGTTTTCCTTAATTTATAGGACCATACTGCCTTCTATCATACTGTGCTACACTGAGAATTTGAAAGCTAAAGCAGGAAAATAATTCTATGTCCTCTTTTTGTCTTTCTTGCCTGCCACTCCCCAAAGTTTCCCTCTAAGAATTGATGACAAAAAGCTGGACTCAGCCCTGAGAACATACAGGGTTTGTGGTACAGATGTAAGATGGGCTGCAACTAAAAGCTGCTTTCTTAGAGTATGTGTCACAGGGTTATAGTGTGGAGTTGAAAATGCCTCTAGGGGCTGGGGATTTAGCTCAGGGGTATAAGCGCCTGCCTGGCAAGCGCAAGGTCCTGAGTTTGAAAGAAAATGCCTCTAGGCTCTTGTGCAGGCTAAGGAATCCAGCCTCTGCTTAGCAAGGTGTAAAGAACCAGTGAAGGATTTGAATAGGAGAATAACCAAAAGAACTATGTGTTTTTGATTACTAGCAGCACATATGTGCCCCAGACATGATAGGTTTCTCTTGATCCACTGAGGTAGTGCACACCCAGAGTTGGGACAGTGAAAGTAAAGGACTGCACAGCCTGGTGACCTGGTACAGTGAAATGGGAAGATGGAGAGCTTAAGAAACTTAGGGTTCTTATAAGAGTCAACCAGCCAGCTATGCAGTAGAAGTTGGATGCAACCTACTTGAGTTGTGTCCAGTGTTAGAATATTGTTAGCAATGTGAGAGAGAACTCAAAAGTTCAAGGCTATAGGTAGATACTTGGATAGGACTACAGAGAAATTTTAGTATAGCTGAGACTACATAGTTTCACAACTAGGAGACACCCCAGAGACCATATGGAGGATAACAGATATCAGGCTTCTTTTCCTTAAGACTATTTTAATTTGTGGATTATCTACTACTCTTCTATTAGAAATTAAAACTGGGACCAGGAATTTAGCTCAGTGGCACAAGCACCTGCCTGATAAGCACAAGATCATGTGTTTGATCCCCGGTACCAAAAAAAGAAAAGAAAAGAAAACTGGGGGAAAATAATCTGTCAAAAATTACCATTAAATGACTTTTTATGAGAAATACCAAACAAAAATAGTGAGAATAATGGTATTTTACAATTTCACATTTTGAAGAATGATAGAATCTAACTAGACTTTCAAATCTGCTTTGTATTCACTCTGTTATAATGTGTTTTTTTGGGTTGAACTATGTGAAGAAAATCCTGTCCCACTCAAATAGATTGTTATTGAATAGAGTAGGTTTTGTTTTTGAGGCAGGGTTAGTTCAGACTGGCCTTGAACTCACTATGTAGCCCAGGCTGACCTTGAACTTGTGATCCTCCTGGCATAGCCTCCCTAATGCTGGGATCACAGTTGTGCACTTTCAACTTAACTTGAAGTAATATTTTTATAGCTCTTTCAGGTAATCGTGGACATTTTTCTATAATATACCACACCAAAATTCAGCAAGTAGAAAGTTCTTAAAGGTGAGCTACAGCCCAGAATCTGAATCCACATGTTAGGTTTTTCATGAGCTGCATGTGACATCAAAAACTCTTTGAGTCTGTCTTGTTCTTTGGTTTTTATTTGTTTTTTGCTTTGTTTTTGTCTTGTTGAGACAGGGTTTCTGGGATGCAGTTGAGGCTGACTTGAACTTACTTGGTAACCTAGGCTAACCTTGAACTCACAGTGATCCTCCTGTCAGTCTCCCAAGTGCTGGCATTACAGGCATGCACCACTACACCTGGCTTCTATCTCATTCTTTGAATGGATCTTTTGTCCTTGAGTGTCTTTGTGGGTGGGGGGGGTTGTCTGTCCAATATTCAAAGGATGATGTTCATTTGGAAAGTAGTGGTCCACTGAGTTGTGCAAGTTTTCCAAGTGTTAACATACTTTATTCTGCAACATTTAAAAAACCCCAAAAAGCGAAAGATACACATTCCTTCATACAATTACCAGTCTCTTCAAAAGGCTTTCAGAGTTTTAAGATGCATCAAGTTAATGTGTCAGATGCAAGTTTCCCAAAGCTTGTAATTTTGTGTTTTGTTTTTTGAGGCAGGGTCTTGCTGTTTAGTTTAGTCTAGCCTCAAACTCACAGCAGTCCTCTTGCCTCTGCCTCCTGAATGCTGGGATCACAGGCATGAGCCATCATGCCTGGCTCCAAAACTCTTATCATTGGGAACAAATACGCCACCATCACTTATCCTTGAAGTAACTGATCCACTTAGTTCAATTTTGAGAAAATGTCTGCTATCCTACAACTCAGTTATACAAAGTGGGCAGCTAGCCAGATCAGATTTTTTTATCATAATTTGTTAATCCATTATGTAGAGGTATGAAAAAGTTATTAACTAAATAATTATTTTCTTACAAAGAATTATTCAAAGAATACCAGATGCTCCTTCATCTCTTTGTAAAACTAAAGAGAAGAAAAGGAGTTAACAGAAAGCACGGATGCATGTGTTTCCAAGGCTGCTGGAAGGCACACTGTTCACAAGATCAGGCCTGTGTGCTGTTTAATGCTAGGCAGTGTGTACTTGGGAAGTGTTGTGTTTGTGTACTTGGGGAGTGTTGTGTTTGTATTTTCATCTACACACCTGGACCTCAAGCAGCAGTCTAAGGAATACAGCAGCCATATGTCCTAAAGAGGAAGCAAAATCTGCTGGAGAATGTTCAGGAGGCCTAGTGGGACCCTGGCTCTTTTATAAGAATAAACCCTGAAAATTTCTTGGGGCTGTTGTTTCCATCTTTAAAGTGAAGTTGTTAGGTTGGATTTCTCCTTTAATCTGATGGACATCAGGTTGTGCTTTCCATAATTTGACAGATTAAATGTCCTCTATCCCACTGTAGAAAAAAACAAAACAACAGAACAATGATAGTCTGATACCTAGTGCACAATGCCAACTGGAAGTTTAAATGTTTACAGTATTTTATTTATTTAGTACTAGAGATTGAACCAGGGCCTTCATCCTGAGCTATGTTCCCAGGCCTTTTCTTACTTTTGTTTTTTGTTTGTTTGTTTTTATTTTTGGTTTTGTTTTTTGAGACAGGGTCTTGCTATGTATTTCAGACTGGCCTTGAACTCACTATGTAGTCCAAGGTGCCCTTGAACTTGTGATCTTCCTGCCTCATTCCTCCCAAGTGCTGGAATAATAGGTGCATGCCACCATGCCTGGCCCTTCTTTCTTTTTATTTTGAGACAGTTTTATTAAATTACCCAGATTGGGCTGAAACTTTACTGGAATTACAGACATGCTCCACAGTACCTGGTTTTAATCTGATTTTTAAATTACAGTTTATTATGTATTTTAGAAAATATTTTCAGGATATGAAAAACACAAAGAGCTTCATACCACTTACCATCTAAGTCTTCATGATTCTTTTTGACACATTTACCTCTGGTTAGTTGTCTATGGAAAAGAGTATCTGTGAGCCAGATGTGGTCATGACATCCCCACTGCTAGCTCACTTGTCTCTAGCACTCTTTTATCAAGCATTACTTTCTATGCCAGACCCATTACATATATATATAGATATAGATACAGATATAGATATCTTCATGAAATATTTGACAGTACTCTTGTATTGGTGACAAGAAAGGATATTAGGAAATGCAGTAGCTAAGAGGTTGACACAGTGGGCATCTATAACTGGAGTGAAGGGATATTTCAGGAAAGTACTTGTTTTTATAGTTCAATTACTGTATATATTTCTTTATGAGATTTTAATACATAATCATTTGTCTCAGGTGACCTAAAAGTGTCATTTAGTGAGCCAGTGAGATTGCTTCACTTAGCAGTTTGACCAATGAAGCAGGTTTTGGAGTTAGCTCTGTTTTTTTATTCCAGGTAAATTTTAAGGTTGAAAATGGTTTCATTGAAGAGGCAAATTTCTAGTATTGTATTTACCTCACAACCCGAATGTAATTTTTTAAAGTTACTGTATCTGCAGAAGCTCTGAATTATATTTGTAGTCCATGTGCTCTTAAAATGATGAGTGAGAATTGCCAAAGTGTCTTGGAAGTATCATGGCTTGGAGGTAGAACCCACCGGGGCTTCCATTTTGAATATGTCTGATGTCTTTTATGTAATGTCTCTTCTGATGTTTCCTGCCTGCAGTCTTTAAACCAGAGGAGTTACGCCAGGCACTCATGCCAACCTTAGAAGCACTCTACCGACAAGACCCAGAATCCTTACCTTTTCGGCAGCCTGTAGATCCTCAGCTCCTGGGAATTCCAGTAAGTTAATAAAGTAAAAATACGTTGTAACTTTGAACTGTTTTTTGTTTGTTTGGTTGGTTGGTTTTGTTTTTTTTATTTTTTTAGGGGGGGATCTTTTTGAGGCAGCGTTTCACCAGGCAGTTCAGGCTGGCCTTGAACTCACTTTGTAGCCCGGGCTGGCCTAGAACACAAAGCAATCCTCCTGCCTCAGCCTCCTGAGTGCTGGGATTACAAGTGTGCACCACTTTGCCCAGCCTGAACATTTATGCCTTAAGATTGGATAAATATTCTCTTTGCGTTGAAAATTTTTCTCCCAATGCAAAAAAACTGTTGCCTGTCAATGGTTATCAGTGGAAATGTTTGTTACTCACGTTTGTCTTTTAAGCCTCAAGTTGTAAGGTAGGAGATAATGAAGAACAGGAAGTATGCGCTGGGTCTCTTACAGCACTTGTTTCTGTTATATTGCCTCAAGGCTTCATTTTATGTGTGGGGCTTTGTGTAAGACTTTGTCAAAAAGAATTGACTTAGAGCCGGACCTGATGGTACAGGCCTATTACCCAAGTACCCTTGGAGGCTGAAGCAAGAGGATCGCAAGTTTGAGCCCAGCTGGAGCAATTTAAACCAAAGTGAATCTTGATAAGTACACATTTCCTGATAAGTTTGCTCATAATTTTAATTCACTGAATTAAAATCTTCGTTTAAAATGTTTCTCATTTTAAAAAAAAATTTTTTTTTTTTGGTACCAGGGATCGAACTCATGACCTTGTGCTTGCTAGACAGCCGTCTGTGCCACTGAACGAAAATCCCCAACCCTAAAAATATTTTCATTAAACCTTTACCATTATTTTTTCTTAATTTTACCTTTGAAGTAATTTGGTCATATTTGAACATACCAGCTGCAATTTTAATGCATCAAATCAGGCCAATTTCATTTCTTATTATTGGGTAATTATTCTGGCACATTGTTTTTTATTGTATGTGAAAATAAAGCTGCCAGATAAGGCTGGCATTAAAATTTGAGGGACCCACTAGACTAAAACCATTTTGTTTTTAAGGATTATTTTGACATTGTGAAGAATCCCATGGACCTTTCTACGATCAAACGGAAGCTGGATACAGGGCAGTATCAAGAACCCTGGCAATATGTGGATGATGTCTGGCTTATGTTCAACAATGCCTGGCTCTATAATCGTAAAACGTCCCGGGTCTATAAGTTTTGCAGTAAACTCGCAGAGGTCTTTGAGCAAGAAATTGACCCTGTCATGCAGTCCCTTGGATATTGCTGTGGGCGCAAGGTACCATCTTAACATTTTTTGGGGAAATGAACTTTCCTGGTTAGTACAGCCAATAGGGTGATATATTGAGATGGAAGACTCATTCTAACTACAAATATATGTGGTTAAATGAACAGTTAACAGGTGGTCTGGCCTTTTATGCCGCAGTTGATTACCTCAAGTAACAATATGGTCAAGCTGGAGGTGCTTATCAGGGAGGCTTTTCTGGCTGCCCTTTACCTACTTGTTTTATCTGTATGTAATATTCATCCCTTAGAGCCAAAGTACCCCTTGAAATAGCTATTAAAATAGAAAATTAATACATTAGCAGTTCTGTGGTGGACTAGAACATTGTAGGATGGCAAGTAGAATATATTTTTAGTATTTCTCCTTTGTTTTTGCAGTATGAGTTTTCCCCACAGACTTTGTGCTGCTATGGGAAGCAGCTGTGCACAATTCCTCGAGACGCAGCCTACTATAGCTATCAGAATAGGTAAGCATCCAAAAGTTGCCTGCACTTGGCAGGGCAAAAAGATATGTTATTTCTTTCCTCAGGTTCCAATGAAAAGTTCCACAATTTCAGTGTTTCTTGGTCACTCAGGCTTAATTGTGAAGTTCACCTCTATGGTATAAAAATATAACCTTGGAACCACTTGTCACACTGCTTTAGATTAGATATATTCCTTCTTCATAAGTCCTAGTCTTTTGAAAACGTAACCTTGTAAGCAACAAGCTCAAGTTGAAAGTAGCTTTGATAAAGGCTAGAGTGTCTTTTCCAAGAAAGAGAGTAGAAAAATGGTGTTTTTCTTTCCTGCCAGAAAAATCTTTGCCTAGGTAATTTAGCCTGGCTAGTCTAGTGGGAAGACTCGTGTGAGTGCTACTTCCTTTCAAAAAAAAAAAAAGAAAGAAAAGGAAAATAAAGCCTAGAATTTATTTCCTAATTTTAAATTAGCAACACAACATAAAATGAAATCTGGCATTTTAAAAAATTGAATTCAAGAATAACCCTCCTATTTAAAATGTCTATTTTAGGGTTTTGAGAATAGTAGTCCTGCTTGGAAAATAGTTGCTATCTTTTTTGAAATGTGAAACTAGAGAATAGAGTAGATCTCCTGTCTCAAACAGAAAGATAGTGAAAGTATTTGTTATTTCCTCTTATATGAATAACAACTTGCATAGTTTTAAAATTAAGTATCTTTATATCCATTGGTTTGTGTGACCACTCATTGGGTTTCATGTAGACCTTGAAACAAGTGAATTTGGTTAAATTCAATAATGTCAGTTCTGTTTTGAACTGACAAGTAAAATTTTTATGAGATGAAGTTTATGCTGGTTCTTTGTCTTGTAGTTCAAGTATTAAATGTCAGCATTAGTTTGGTATTTTAATTATTTTGTTCTTTAGCAGTCTTGGTAATTACATATGTTCTAAAAGTTTAAAAGATAGCTTTTTGTTATTTGTTCAAAAGTCTGTACACAAATTTGGAATTTTGACATTATTTTTAATTCAATTATTTTTTGAATTGTTTAAAAGAATATAACCATGTTCAAAATAATAACTCCCATGAAAGACATATTTACAAAAAGAAATGAATGATTCAAAATATCTCAAGAAACACTGGTAAACTCTCCCAGATGCACTGGGTTCCAGCACAGTTTAGAAGGGTGTTGTCCTGGAACATGCAGCCTATATCATCAATCTCCTGAAAAGAGTTTCAGAGATTAATTTTTGTCTGAACATCTCACTTTTTCAATAAAAGCATTTTAAAATGATATCATGGTTCTTTCATAATGAAATTGTCCCATAATGAGCAAATGGTGTTCCAGAAGTTGTGGCTTCTCTGTTTATGGTTTTATCCCATGACCATCAGCATACCTCCTGATGTGTCAAGCTTAACCTTGTCTAAGATAGGCATAGAACCCCTTCTTGTTGCCCAGTGTCTAGTGGAATACTATATAGGCATGAACACTGATGGCTGTTACTGTGCCAAACAAAATAAAGTTGTTTAAAAGAACAGGTTAGTATTAACTATATCCTGAAAAATACTGCCCCTGCTACTCTGACACTCAGCATAGCTTTGAAGAAATAACAGATTATTTACCAATCTCTGGAGCTTTTATTATACTGCTGTTTTCACTGTTCCTGGGTCCATTAGGAGCCTACTTTTGCTGATTTGAACAGACTTTGGCCATATAATTTTGATAGCAATTAAAATTGAATAGAAATAATAGGATCAGGCCATATTATGGCCATCTTAGAGAATGTTGTCTATGGAGTATAAATACAGAACCATCCTGAAATTTCTGAATCTGTTTCTACTGGGACTTCACTTTATTCTACTCCATTTCTAAACAAAAATAATGTATTTTTCTTGAGTGAAAATCCAAATAAAAAGTTGCGTTCTCTTAATACAAGGCTACCTCTTTCTCTAGACTACCGTACTTGAGTAATTGACATGCCGTTGTTCTGAGAAAGTAGTGGCACAATTCTGTAGTGAACATTCTGACTGCCTTCATCTTTGTTTATGAACACTGTGGTGTTCTTACAATTGTTGTACCACTTGGTGCTAAACTATTTGGGCACTCAGAACAATAGAAAATTCTACAAACTATTTAAACAAGTGAGACTCTTACATGATTAATACGTGGCTTACATTTTCACTTGCTCCTAAGCTTTGACAATTTGAAAGTAACTAACTCATTGGGAAAACTTACAGCTTTTCCAGTAAATATCTGTGGATACAGAGATTATTTATAGATATCCTGATGCAGTACTGGAAGTTGGGGTGTAACTCAGTGATAGAGTGCTTGCTTAGCATATGTGGGGTCAATGTCTAGTGCTTCTCCCCCCCAAATTGCATATACTGATACAGTATTTAAAACAATCTGCATTTGAAAATTTACTCCATGTGTTAAATTACCCTTATAGATACATCATGCAGTTACATTATGCTAACTTTAGCAGTCCAGATATACATCATCATCAGATTATGTGAAGTACTTCTCCTTTGCAATTCCACATTCATCAAATGGTTTCTTCCACAAAAGGCAGAATGTCATCTAGGCTCTTCTGGTTAAAAATTGAATTTCTGAATATTTCTAGGAAAAACAAAGTTTGGATGAGTTAACAGATATGGCCAGTTTGGCGTTAATACATGTTACCCTTGGCCAGAGTTATGTCTACCAGTTTGACTGAATCATTGGCCCTCTCCATTCGGGCTTCATCTTACTGAAGGGTGATGAAGTGAGACCATGGAGCCCTGCTCTCTCTGTTTCTTAAAACATAAACAGGACAGCCTCTGTAATTTCTCTAACAGTGTTTTGGGACAGACAGTAGAATGTGTTAATACTCTGTCCCTCCCACTACAAAGTGATGGGTTCATGGTTTCTGTTTCCTGAATGTTGCTAGACCTTGATCCCTACACAAATAAAAGCAGTGAATCCCAGGATTTTAAAACCATTTAGACTCAGTGGAATCGCAGGGATAATTTTATTTCAAACTGTATCCAACAATCCTCTCTGGCCCACAATGCTATATTGGCTATACAGTGAATGGAGCATTCAGTTCTGAGCTTCATTTTTAATGGGAAAATAGTTGACTTTGAGAAAATGAATGACTTTTTTATATATTATTTTGTTTGCCGCTGAATTGGTTTATAGTTTTTATCCTTTCTTGCCAGTGATAACATGCCCTCCATGTGCCCTACATGTGGAAATTCTTTTTAACATAGCATCCTAAGGCTCCATAAGAATATTTCCAAAATAGTGAATGACCAGAATGTTGATGACCAGAATGTTGCTATAGTTATATGTGTGTGTGTATATATGTATGTGTGTATATATACATACACACATACACACACACACACATCTATCTGTTCCTAGTCAGAGTTTTTAATATTGGCATAATCTGTTAATTGAAGTGGTCCAAAATAAACTAGCCCCCCTGCATCCAGTTGTTGCCTGTAGTGAATTTTCCTGTTCTTATCAGCCAAATACGGGAAATTGGATAATCTTGAGATACTGTGCATGCTCTGAAGTTTTATGCTTTAAATTTTTTGTGTCCTATTTAGTGAAACCTAGCAGACAAAATGCTCTATATTTTTAATAAAGAGTAGCACTGGGACCTTTGGGAGCCGTCTCCTAGTAGCCCAGTCCTACATCTTAGTTGTAGCTGAATGAATGAGTGGTGGGCGAGTGAGTAAAACCTCACTCAGCTACTGTGTCTCACTCTTCACTTGGGGTTTAGCATGACATTCCAGTCCCGTCAGTGTCTTTAATACTAATACTTCTTGGCATCTTGTAGATGTAGTTTTGAGCACTAAACCTGCATTTTATTGTGCTGCCGTTGCTGCTTTGTACTCATTCTTTTTGCTTGTATAATTTACTTCCATTCAGCTTATTTTATAGTATTCTTGTGTGTTCATCTTGTTTTATTGCAGTATCCACCTGCATTTTTGTTGATTTCTTGTTCATGTCCTTTCCAAACATTTAATCCTTTTATTTTAATTGTTTTAACTTGATAGCTTGAGCCCAGGCTATATGTTATTATCATATATAAGAAATTGGTGTGTGGATGATTTCTCAAATGCAGATTGTGATTCAAAGATTAACTCTAAATTTGCTTAACTTGGGTTGTCACCAAGTCAGAACAGTCATTCGCCAAGTATCTCAGATTGATGAATGATTGGTCCAAGTACCAAAATTTCAAATAAAAGCTTAGAACTGAATTTTAAGTCCTTGAAGTTGCTCATGGATACATATATTGTATTGTTTATACAATATATCACAATTTTTCTCTATTTTTATTAATAAATGCCTGGAAAGTCTTTGACTTTGACTACATTTCTGTTAAATGTTTGTCTAGAGTATGGATTTGGTTTCATTTGTATTATAACACAATTAACTGAGTGATTAACATAAGAAAAATAATAGGAAAAATTACAACCAGTTCTGGGTGCTCAGTATTATCACATATTCAAAGATCTGGCTTAATACTAGAACCTCTGAATTGCTGTCAAGCATAAATTTTCCATCTTGAAAAATAAAGCTATTTCAGTTGAAATTGCTTTTTAAAGGCTTTTTGTCAGACTGTTTGGTTCAAAGTAAAATTTCGCATCTCAAACCCTGGCATTATATTTTATAACGAAATTCAAATTCCTAAATTTAGGCTCCATACAATCCTGGTGTTAACAACTCCTTGAAAGCATTTGCTTGCATCTTGGAGCTGGTCCGAGCCTGTCGTTGTTAGTGATGATGGCCTGTGACGTGTGCAATGAGACCGAATGCTAATCAATGCTTTGCCTTGGCTTTCTGCTCTGTGTTGTCTGGTGTTTGCGTCTTACCTCTATGTCTGTGCTATTTGTTCCCTTCCCTGTTCTCTAATCCTACCCTTCCCCACCTGCCCCCTGTTCCTTTCATTGTCCTCACTGACCCATCAATCAACCAACAACGCCCCCCCTTCGTCGTGGTGCTCTGCCCTGCTCTGATTGGTGGCTTCGTTGCTTGGGTGGCTGTGTGTTATGATGGACCAGTTCACCCAAGTATGGCCTTCTTGCTGACAGGTATCATTTCTGTGAGAAGTGTTTCACAGAGATCCAGGGCGAGAATGTGACCCTGGGTGACGACCCTTCACAACCCCAGACGTAAGTACCATCTTCTCATTTTGCTCTCTTGTCCCTGATTAAAAGGGAAGCTAGAGTCTACCATTTTGACTTTTGTGCAGTTTTTTTTTCTCATGTTAACTGTGCCTGCATTTAAGGGTGTATGTGTGTGCGTGTGCACGTGCACGCGCACGCACGCACGCATGTACGTTCACATGGATTTTGTAGACATTTATACTTGAAGATATTAAATTAAGGGTTTAAGCTGGGCATGACAGTACACCTGTAATTCCAGCACTCTGGGAGAACAAGATAGGAAGATCACAAGTTTGAGCCCAGCCCAGACAATTTTAGAAACTCAGTGAAACCCTGACTCAGAATAAAAATAGAGGCGTAGTAAACCCCTATCTTAGAGTAAAAAAATAAAAGAGCTAGGGAATGTACCTCAGTGCTAAGGCTGTGCTTCCATCTCCCATTCTAACAAAAAACAGAAAGAAAAGAAAAGAAAAGAAAAGAAAAGAAAAGGAGTGCCTAGGTGGACACCCACATACCAGTAATCCCAGCTACGGAGGAGGTTAAGGCAGGAAGATCACAAATTCTCAGTATACCAAGATTCCACCTCAAACTAAAAAGAGCTAAGGATGTAGTTCAGTGCCTTGGGTTCAATTCTCCAGCACTCTAAAACACAGGAAAAAAATACAGCAGTGTCTTATTAATGTCTTATTAATTCGGTGGTCTCTATAGACATCGATCTATTTCTTCTGTTTAAAAATTGTTTTTTCTCCTGGGTGTGGTGGTACATGCCTATAATCCCATCACTTGGGAGGCTGAGGCAAGAGGATCCCATTGAATTCAGGGCCAACATGAGCTATACCTTGTCTCAAAAAGGAACAAAACAAAACGAAAAACATTGTTTCTTCACAGGCATGGTGATGCATACCTGTAATCCCGGCACTCAGGAGGCTGAGGCAAAAGGATTGCCATGAGTCCCAGAGCAGTCTGGGCTGTATAGCAAGACCCTGTCTAGATTGATAGATAGATGGGTGGCTTTTTGCTCATGATCATCAACTGGAAAATTATAAATTTTCATTTAAAGAAACGAGGTAGCCCTAATCACAGAAGTGACAGCACAAAATACATTTTGCATAATACCCCATCTTTTATCTTGGAGTTTTATCTTCCATCTAAACCTTCATCCTTTAGCTCAGCTAATGCATATTATGAGCTTGCACTGTTCTCTAGCCTCATTTTCTGGCCTAAAACGTGAATGTTTCTCTTTCCTGCTACTGTTGGTTAATAGCTCCAATAAGAACAATTTTGTTAATTCATACCTGCACTGAGTTAACTTTTTCCTCCCCATGCCTGTCCTCTGACAGAATTACTTTTGAGTGATAGAATAACCAGAGCATGGTGAGAAAAAAAAGCCACAAATTAGATAGTCAGCTTGCTTACCATGTGTTTTTGAAATACCTAAAAAGTCTGTTGCCCGCCATATCTGCTCCTGTCTACCAGTGTTTTGTCGTTTTCTCCTGTCTCTAAACTGGGTTCTCCCAGTCTCCATGTTTCTGACCATATTAGAAGATTGACCACAGAGTGGCTATGTCCCACAGGCAGGAGGATGGCTGTACTAGGGAAGCCATTTTCAGTGATGTCGTGCTGTCTCACAACTTGGTTTGCTGAGCAAGCCTAGCACTCAAACCATACCCACACCAAAGTGACAAGAATTCTACATGTTTGATTTATTTTTATTTAATTCTTTGGCCTGTATGATAAATAATAGGATGATAGGCTGAAGGGTGGGTCATAGCTCAGTGATAGAGTGCTTGCCTAGCATGCACAAGGTTCTGAGTTCTATCCCCAGAACCACAAAGAAAAAAGGCATATGAAAAATAAATCATAGTGAAATGTATGGAAAAATAAGAGGGTAGTAGAGAATTAAATTTTATATTCATATTCACTACATCTACTTGAGATTTCAGCTGTGTATTATTTGTTAGTATTTGAAGAACTAGTTGTGACTTACTCTAGAGACCCAGTAGTAGTTTATATTTAACAAATAAATTTTACTTAACATTTTTCTTTTTTTTTTTAAACAAGGACAATTTCCAAGGATCAGTTTGAAAAAAAGAAAAATGATACTTTAGATCCTGAACCGTGAGTATATAGCCATTTCTTTGTTTTATTTTGGCTTCATATCACACTCCTTAAGACTGAGTTGCGGAAAAAGACTTTAAAAATACATTGCTCTCAGTGAGACTACTTGTATGAAGTTATTTTAGATATAGATTTTTTTTTAACTCACCAAATACTGTAATATATTCTCCAAGTTCTATACTGAATTTTAACTATATGATTAGATGAATGTTTAATTCCTTTAGAACCACTAGCTTGTCATGGATGTCCTTTAAGAAACCATTCAGAGCCAGGCATGGTGGCATATCCCTGAAATCCCATCTATTTGGGAGGCTGAAGCAGAAGGATCATAAACTCAAGGCCAGCCTGAAGAATAGCTATTCAGTGGGATTCTTTATAGAGACCACAAACAGACTACTTGATGGAGAAGTGCTAGTATCCTTTCAGCGGAAGTTTTAGAAAGAAATGCTCTTAGAAACCGTTTTCTAAAATAATGTAAGGCCGGGCCAGGGATTTAGCTCAGTGGCGTAAGAGCTCACCTGGCAAGTTCAAGACTGTGAATTTGATCCCCGGTACCAATAATAATAATAATAATAATAATAATAATAATAATAAAATAATGTAAGGCTGCTGGGTGTGGTGGTGACACCTGTAATCGCAGCCCTTAGGAGGCTGAGGCAGTAGGATTGTCTGGCCTACACAGTGAATTCAAAGGCCAACCTGAACTACATAGCACAACCCTGTCTCTACATACATACATACATACATACATATAGTAATGTGAAGTTTAGTGTATATTCCTGCCTCTGTCTTGATAATGAATGCTACATTTTCAAAGTTTGGTTTGTAAAATCTTCTAAGAGACTTTAGAGTTCCTTAGGAAAAAATAAAAAATAAATTAAAAAAAAAAAATAGAGTTCCTTAGGGTTGTAGCCACCCTCTTGGTACCCAATAGTAAAGTCCTGAGGACTATTTCAGGGGCAGTACTCACAATTTTACATCCCAAAATAGGTCCCTGTCTGGGCTCCAGCCACATTGAGTCTCTGACAGATGTGCAATAGGACACAATAAAGGCCAAGAGTACATCTTGCCCTCTTTTGGCCCCAAGCTTCCCAGCTGCAGGGAGGTGATTTACTATAAAGAAATACAGAGATTTCCCACCCTGGCTACTTTTGGAAACTTAGCTTTACTTTGGCAGGTTACTTAGTCTCTGTTTTACCTGTTACTCAGGGTATAGGAGTACATAAAATATCAAAGCTAGTGAAATGCTGGTATGTGTGGAGGCTTACTGCAAACACCCACCACTGCATTTAATGTTGACTGGTTAATTGCACCTGCTTCTCTACCTCTTTTTCACATTATGTCTTTCCCTGAATGATATTTTAGTTTCTTTACAATTTGTATATTAAAAAACAACAACTTGGGGCTGCGGATTTACCTCAGTGGCATAAGCACCTGCCTTACAAGCGTGCAGTCATGAGTTCGATCCCCAGTGCCAAAATAAATGAATAAATAAATTTTAAAAAATAACTTATATTCACTTTCAGTTTTAAAAATAGTCACATAGTGCTGGGGATTTAGCTCAGTGGCTTAATTAAGCGCCTGCCTGGTAAGCATGAGGTTGTAAGTTCGATCCCCGTACCAAAAAAAAAACCGCAATATCCCCAAAATAGTCACATAATGGGTACTAAACAGTGGAATATGTGACTTTTAATCGGGGAAAGAGGACGAGGTCCTCCTTTCAGCTGTTGTAGTCTAGCAGCAGAGACAGATGAATCTTAGTATAAGAATAAGAGGCAGTAAGCAAGGTCCCAGAGGTGCAGGTACCCAGCCTGGGCAGAGGGTTATTACCACAATGAGCTCTGTTTCCACCCTATCCATATCCTTTAAAAAAAAAAAAATTTACACCACACTGAACTCCAGAAAATCTTTAGACTTTACCACAAGTATTAGCCAAGCAGGCATAGTGGCGCACACCGTCATCCTAGCACTTAGAAGACTGAGGCAGGAAGTTCATCATGAATTCAAGGCCAGCTTAGGCCACCATATTGAGTTCAAGGCCAGGCTGGAATGCATAGCAAGACCCTGTCTCAACACCCTCAGCATGAAAAGGACAAATTTCAAATCAAATAATGTGGTACACATTTATAATCCCAGCACCCAGGAAGCTGAGGCAAGGGGATTGTGCACTAGTTTGAGCACAGCTTGGGCAACTTGGGTGACTTGGTAATTTGGTAATTTTTGACCCAGGCTCAAAAATTTAAAACATGAAAATGGCCTGGGATGTAGCTTACTGCAAGTCCCTGGGCTAATTTCACAGTGTTGGGGTAGTTGACAGAAGGGGAATGAGGACCAAGAAAATAAATAGAAAGTAAGCGGGGCGTGATGGTGCACTCCTGTAATCCCAGCACTCAGGAACCTGAGGCGGGCAGATAGTTGCAAGTTTGAGACCAGCCTGGGCTACAAAGTGAGTCCATGGCCAGCCTGAACCGCATAGCGAGACCCTGTCTCAAGAGGACAAAAACAAAACAAAATACTGCAAGTATTTTTCTTTTGTCTCCAGAGTAAGTTTTAGATATGTCAAATAATCTAGAGAAAGCAAACTCAGGACCTCATGCTTGCCAGGCAGACACTGCACCACTGAACTAAATCCCCAGCCCTGTTTCTTCTTTCTCTACAAAATACCATATAGATGCCTTTGTAAAGTACAGCTGAATCAATCAGCACAAGTATAAATGTTAGAGGTACTCATGTGACCCACAGAAATATAGCCAGGCTTCTGCCTGAGACTGTATCCATATGGCTCTGTTAAGTGTGCTTTTTTGTCTCTCAGTTTTGTTGATTGCAAGGAGTGTGGCCGGAAGATGCATCAGATCTGTGTTCTGCATTATGACATCATTTGGCCTTCAGGGTGAGTAGTTTCATGTGATCTTAGGGAATAGAGAGAGGTTCTACACACAGCCCAGGAGAGGATGGCTGTGGTGGCCATGCCTTGTTCATTGTTGTCAGCAAGAATTGAGCAACTAAGGGACATGGCAGTTGGTTCTAAATTTAAGTCTTAAGTGTTTACCTGCTTTAGGAATTGTAAAATCACTTGCAAGCGCATGGTCATGAGTTCGATCCCCGGTACCAAAAAAAAAAACAAGAATTGTAAAATCAAAGCCATCTGCTTCTTCACTCTTTTTTTTACAATGATGTGATTTAAACTGCCAACAAACTATTTTAATGCTGCGTGTCTTGGTTTGGCAGCATATATTGTTGAGTGTAGTAATCTGAGCACATCTATTATTTGTTTTGCAGCTTTGTGTGTGACAACTGCTTAAAGAAAACTGGCAGACCTCGAAAAGAAAACAAATTCAGTGCTAAGAGTAAGTTTGTGGCTGATTGCTATTTTCTGGACTGTACATTTTAAAACTTGCATAGGTTCCTCAGCAGCAGTGTGAGAACCCAATGAACTATGAACTTGAGAATTTCCTTTGGGGACTTTATCAGGAATGGATAATATGGCCCACAAGCCGTTTTGTGCATACAACTATACCTCTCAGAACAGCTCTCAGCCATGTAGAGTATTGCATACAAGGGCTCAGAACCTGACCACATAGGTTCTGTAGATGTTCATCAAAGTATCAGATAGGCCAGGTGTGGGGCATGTCTGTAATCCTAGCACTTGAGAGACTGAAACAGGAGCACTGCCCTGAATTCAAGGCCAGGCTGGGCTACAGAGTGAATTCAAAATGAGTCTGAACCACATATTAAGATCCTGTCAAACACTGGGAATAAAGCACCTGCCTGGCAAGTGCAAGATCCTGAGTTTGATTCCCAGTACAAATATCAAATAGATTTCAAATTAACTTTATAGGTCTACAAATTTTTATTTTTCCATGTTTTTTTTTCTTTTGCCACTCTATTTTTTAACCAACTTTATTGATATATAACTTATATACTATTATGTTTATTGCAGAGAAATGAAATCTAGAAGCTTAGTGTCAATTTTCTAGCTATTTCTTGACCTTAGTAAATATTCTATCTAGGCATGGTGGTGCATATCCGTGAGTCCAATACTTGGGAGGCTGAGGCAGGAGGATTGCCCACAAGTTCAAGGCCAGCCTGGGCTACATAGTGAGACCCTGTCTCATAAAAAACCAAAAATAACTGGGCATAGTGGTGCATTCCTGTAATCCCAGCACTCAGGAGGCTGAGGAAGTTTGAGACCAGTCTGGACTACAAAATGAGCCCAAAGCCAGCCTGAATCATATAGCAAGACCCTGTCTCAAAAAAAAAAATTCTAACATCTCAGATTTATTGTTTACATTTGCTACTAAAGTAGAAAACATTAAAGGTCAGTAAACATCCTTAAAATTTTGTTACTTAAAGGCCTGAGGCTATAGCTCAATGGTATAGCAATTGACTACATACACATGTCCTTAGGTTTGATCCTCAGTACACACATGGGCGCACAAAGACACACAATCCATTATCTGTACGCTTGGGTGAACCTCAGTGATAAGAGTACACATTTAGTAAGTGTGAGATGTCAGTTTAGTCTCCAGCAAACCCTCCACCTCCCCAATCAATTGTCTGTAGAAATCATTATGAACCTTTTATAATTTTTTCATCTATTCCCCTTCACAAGAATTCTCTGTAAAGTGACTAATGCTTTGCCTCTGGTATCATCTGCTTACCGTGGCCAGTGAGGACTAAGCCAGGTTAGACTGGCTCATAGAGGTGATGGGCTAGGGCCAGAGTAGCATACTGATTTAGTACCTGTCCTGTTTCCTCCAGGTAGTTGGAGTCCATTAAGTAGTCCTTGGCTGATGAAATCTGTTGACTTAATCAGACTTAGACTTGGATGGGAGAGGAACCAGTCATCTGGGCTGCTTTGTTCCTGAAGGGTGCACCTTTCTCTCCATTACTGTTAGAGTTCTTAAAGCATGGTTCTGGAGCAGAAAGCAAACTGCTTTTCTGTTTTAGGTATCTTTTGGAGACAGTTGTGAAGCTGGCCAGCTACACAGGAGCCTTCTGCCTGGTGGAGTCCTAGGGCCAGGGCAAGGCTTTACATAGTGTGTGCATCTCAGCCTCCAAGGGTCTCAGCTGGCAGGGCAAGAAGTAAGGAGGACACAACCTTACTCCTGTTCTGTCTCATAGCCCCTACTGTAAGACTGAGATAATTTCTGTGACTCAAAGAGATGGAAACAGTCAGTCATAGTGGTGCACACCTGTAATCCCAACACTTGGGAGGCTGAGGCAGGAGGATCACCACAAGTTTGAAGCTAGCCTTGGCTACATAGTGAGTTGAAAGCCAGCCTAAATTACGTAGTGAGACCTTGTCTCAAAAAAATTGAAGATGGAAACATCTGGGCTGGTAAACAGTTCTCAGGATATTGAGCACCTAAGATCCCTCATAAAATACTCATGTCACTGGACAGGTTACGTCTCTTCTGTGATTAGAGAACACTAATTATTGAAAATACCAGAAAGCGGTAGATGCTTGTTTTTGATTTTCTAGGATTGCAGACCACGAGGTTGGGAAACCATTTGGAAGACCGAGTGAACAAGTTTTTACGGCGTCAGAATCACCCTGAAGCTGGGGAAGTTTTTGTCAGAGTGGTGGCCAGCTCCGACAAGACTGTAGAGGTCAAGCCTGGGATGAAGTCACGGTTTGTGTGCTTTCATTCCTAAGTTGTGATGGGAGAGGTTCCCACACCTGCTTGGCAGAACCTGTCTCTGCAGGGCTTTTGGTTGTGATATTGTCAGTCTTAGTAGCTGGTGCCTACATTTCACTCCCGTTCCTGATTTCCAAATTCATCAGCACGGTTGTAGTTCCTGGGTCTAAGAAACTGAATCAGAAAGAATCACAGCTGTAAGGCTTCTTAGGCTTTTGGGGAGAGCTCTGACATTGTCCCAATGTCCCTAGAGGTGGCCACTTTGCACTGACCAGCTTTAGAGCAAGAGCATCTTGTAGAATATGACATTTGTAATCACTGGTCTTTGCCTTTTATTTCAGGTTTGTGGATTCTGGGGAAATGTCTGAATCTTTCCCATATCGAACCAAAGCCCTCTTTGCTTTTGAGGAAATTGATGGAGTAGATGTGTGCTTTTTTGGAATGCATGTCCAAGAATACGGCTCTGATTGTCCCCCACCAAATACAAGGTAGTCTTCCATTCCCTTTTGACTGTGTCAGTTAGCATGTTGTATGTGAGACCAAAGCTTTAGTGTCACAGAAAAACCTGTGTGCTTCAGTACTGTCAAGTGTGATATGACAATGCATGGGCCTTGGTCTTACTCTGTTGTTTCTGTTTTACCTAGGCCTGTCACTCTGGAAAACCAGGGGTTGGAAACATCTAGTTGTACCTGTTTTAAGCGAAGTGTTTCTGCCTGGTGTTAGTTTGGGTTCAGTCAGAAATCTGGGTGCAAATGGCTTCTCCCAGGTGCCCCGCTATTTCTTGACTCTGCCTGGGGAGGGATGTAGTCCCTTTTGTTCAGCAACAGAAAATGATTGCTGTTTCCTTGGTTGGCAGTGGGGTCTGTGATTGGGGTTTCATCACATTCTGTTTGGTGGCCACCATAACCACTATAAAAACAAAGTTTATTTCTGGATAATGTTTTGCATGTTGATATTTGGTTTCAGTTTGGAAATTTTTCTTGAATTTAAAATGTTCCCACCCCTCATCCCAACAGACGTGTGTACATATCTTACCTGGATAGTATTCATTTCTTCCGGCCCCGTTGCCTCCGTACAGCTGTTTACCATGAGATCCTTATTGGATACCTAGAATATGTGAAAAAATTGGGGTAAGTTTGGATTAAATTACTCATAACTCTTTGTTGTAACATTTATTTCATTTAAAATTTTTTGTGTTTTTATTTCTAATATATGGAGATTAATTCAAATTCTTCGAGTCCACCTTTCTAAGTACTCATGAACTCATGTATATCCAATTTCAGGAGAGCACAGTAGAAGCTCTTTGTCTCTACTTGCTTTTTTGTTTTCTTCTTAATTGAAGCATAATTTACTTACTATAAAATTTGCCTATTTTGGGTTTACAAGTCAATGGCTTCTTGAGTGGTGCAACCATCACTATAAATCAGTTTCAGAATATTTTCATACCCTTTAGGAGATCCTTGTGCCCCTTTGCTGCCTCAGGCTACCACTAATCCACTTTCTCTGTCCTTAAATTTGTCTTTTCTAGATATTTCATAAGAATAGAATCCTGCAATACATGTTTTTATTACGTCTTTTTTTCTCTAGTACTTGAGTTTATGTTCTAGATCTGTCAAAAATGTGAGAAAGGTTAGAGATACTTGATAGAAGTGTCTTGAGCTGAATGAGATCTATTAGCATTAACCCCTTTAAAAGAAATACTGAACTTCCTTTTCAGTATGGAGGAGAAAATAAATTTAGTGCATCCCTTGATGTGCCTTCTGTGCTTCCCTTGGCAAGCAGTTACGTTCCTAGGCTCTGTGATAAGATTAATGAGACCTCTGCAACCTCAGCCCACCCCCATGAGCACACCTCTCCTAGCCCCCTGTGTCAGGACTATGGCTAGGCTTGAGTTTGCACTCAATAATGATTCAGCCATCCTCCTACATACACATCCCATTACAGTGGCTCAGAACCTCAGTCTCTTAGGTTCTACTGCTAGCATCTTTCTTCATAATTATTTCTGCCCTTGGTTTTAGTTCCTGCTCCTCAGCCATAACTCCTGAAAGGCAGAACTTATTTCACTGACACTTGTGTTTAACGTGTGTGTGTATGTGTGTGTGTGTGTATGTGTGTGTGTGTGTGTGTGTGTGTGTGTGTGTGTGTGTGTGTCTGTCCTTTATAGGTATGTAACAGGGCACATCTGGGCCTGTCCCCCAAGTGAAGGAGATGACTATATCTTCCATTGCCACCCTCCTGATCAAAAAATCCCAAAACCAAAGCGACTACAAGAGTGGTACAAGAAGATGCTGGACAAAGCGTTTGCAGAGCGGATCATTCATGACTACAAGGTACCTGAGGGTATAGAAAGGTGATGACTTTGTCATAGCTGATTGTAATTGAACTCACATACTTTACAAGGCTATGATACACAGAGTGAAAATGCAGAAGCATTTGGCCTGTTCAGTCAGTTGATATTGGTGATCAGTGTCACTAGCACCTTGGGCTGTTGTCTCTCACCTCTGTGCTTTGCTCTCTCCTAGGACATCTTCAAACAAGCAACTGAAGACAGGCTCACAAGTGCCAAGGAGTTGCCCTATTTTGAAGGAGACTTCTGGCCCAATGTGTTGGAAGAAAGCATTAAAGAGCTAGAACAAGAAGAAGAGGAGAGGAAAAAAGAAGAGAGCACTGCAGCTAGTGAGACCCCTGAGGTATAGGCCTTCCCAAAGCCCCTCCTAGAGCCATGGGAGGAGGCCTGGTCCTCACAGTTTACATTTGCTGTGCTTGGGTCATCATCATATGTAGCAGAGGGCATGCCTGAAGTCTCTGTACCCAGTGTAATCCCTGGTAACATGAGTGTTAGACTCTCAAAGAGGAGGCTAGTTGTCCTGTTGGGGAGCCAGGAAGGCCAGTTGAGGTGGGCAAAAGTTACATAACTATGAGCTCCTTACTTGTCACATATTTTGTGACAGCTTCTCCTGTAGTGTTTGTGCCTTCCTGCACCTGGCCTATTTTACTACAGTCTTTGTGTAGCAGGCAATGCACAGTGAACTAAACAGGACTGCATCCCTGCACCAGAGGGTGTGTTGTAATAGGAGAAACAGGAAGCAGTGTTGAGAGGCAGTGTGCTGTATTGAGGATCCAGAACCATGTGCAAATTCTTTAAGAAAGCAGTGATGGTGGCACAGGTTCAGTTGTAGCTGAGGATGCAGAGAAAGTGTACGATGAATTTGAAGGACAGCAGTCCTAGTACATAGAGTGGATCTTTGTGGCATGTGAGGAAAAACCATGAGTTAAGAAAACTTCTGTGTGGTACCTGAGCTTTTGAATTGTGTTGTGGTCCCTGCTGCTGCATGAGGGAGAAGCCAACAGCTGGCTGCTGGCATAGCTACTGAGATGCCTAGAAAAGTCCCAGAGAGGGTAGATGAGACAGGTTCTACCAGGCTGGAGTAGTTGTCAATTTGTGATGGCATCTAGAGCCCTGGGTCACCCAGGCTTATGTGCAGTACACATGTGATTTGTTGAGTAGATGCTACATCCCCAGCACTGTGCACCTTAGGTCAAATCATGAGCAGGACATCCCTTGGCTTCTAGCAGAAGAGAGAAAACAACAGGATGAGACACAAATTCCTGTTTCTGTGATGTCTGAGAATAGTTCTGAAATTGTCATCACTTTTCTTTTCTGAGACTGTCATCATTTTTCTTTTCTTTTCTTTCTTTCCTCCCCCCCCCCATGCTAGGAATCAAACTCGACTTCATGCTTGCCAGGCAGGTGAGGTGTCACTGAGCTATATCTCCAGCCCTTTCATCACTAGCGTCTTGCTAGATTGCCCAAGGCTGATCCATAATCCTACCTTTGTCCTCATAGGGTGACTTAGTGCTTGAAAGTTCTTTACTTCTGAGTAATTTTGGAAGAAGTTGAAAAGACCCACATTCAGGGTGTCTTTGGAAGAGGGGTGCAAGGTCACAGTCGCTGATTCAGAGTTCAGTGCAAAAGAGCCCAAGTGACTACAGACACTGAGGGCCAGTACATCTCAGACTGGGGTTGGAGGGGATATGGGAACCATGTATGTGGCCTTGCAAAGTACAAAAATGGGGATAATTCAGGAAGAAAAACCTGCCTAGCTGTGGGAACCACTGGTACTTGGTTAGAGTCAACAGTCCTGACCGCTGTGCTCCTGCAAGATAGCCCTACAATTGGAGGGAGAACCCTACTTTCTGACGTAAAGCTCTAGCTGTGTGGCAATGAACCTATCCAGAGCGTCTAGATAAATGAGGGTCTTATGTCTGAGCCAGCCATGACTATATACCCTGGGCTCAGATATGGTATGAAAGAAGCAGTGATGGGGATCATTGGAAACTCGCTATTCCTGTCCAGTTTAGATGCCTTTGGTAAAGAGTCATTTTCCTCAGGGATACTTAGGACTTCACAGTGGGATAAACTTCAGTTAGATCCTATACAGGGTATTGATACTTTGTCATTAAAAATCAAACTCAAGTTTGTGGAGATGGTACAGTACTTGGAATAGTGTTGAGGGGAACAGTGACAGACCAGCTCCAACTTTGGAATCTAAAGCCTTAAATGACCCAGGCTCACCCCAGTTCCAAGGCTAGCCTGAATGTGGTCTTTCCAACTTCCTCCAAAAATCTGAAGAAAAATCACGCAGAGACAAACATGGGTAGATATAATTGCAAGGGAAAAATAAACTAAAATGCTGTTGCTCTAGATAACAAAAAAGAAAAAGCTTTTTAGTTTGTGGCTGTATTTTCTAAATATTATGCAGTTTGTATTTCTTTTATAATTTCTTAAAAACGGGCTTCACTTTTTGCTGTTGGGGTAGGTGAGGTTGGATGGGTGGTTGTTTTTTAGAGACAAGATCTCATTATGTAGTCCAAGTTGACCTTAAACTCACTACATAACCTAGGCTGGCTTCAAAACTTGCAGTTGATCCTCTTTGTCTCAACCTTCCAATTGCTGAGATTACAGGCATGTGCCTGGCAGGCTTCCATTTTTTGGAACCGTTTTAGGGTTTATAGAAAAGTTAAGCAGAGCTCTAATACCCAGTTTTATTACATCCACACTTTGTTGAAATTTCCTCAGTTTTTCCTGAATTCCTCTTTTCTGTTCCAGGGCCCAGTCTAGGATCTCACATGGCATTTTGTCACACCTCCTCAAGCTTCTCTTGGTATCAACAGTTTCTGCAGCCCCATATTGTTTAGAGCAGGTAGATCTTCCCACAGATAGGTGGTCCGTCCCTGCTCTCAGAAGCTGTCTCATTCCTCTGCATTAAATGAAATTTGTGGGCTGCGGGTGTAACTTAGTAGTAAAGCACTTGCCTAGCATGTATGAATTCCTAGGTTTCATTGACAGTCACCTAGGTGTGGTAGTACACACTGTAATCCAGCACTGAGGAAGCTAAGACAGTAGGATCCCTGATTCAAGGCCAGCTTGGACTGCATGAGATCCTGATTTAAAAAAAAAAAAAAAAAAAAGTTCTCTGGACCAGATGTAGGTAGATTTTCCATATTGAACTGTAATGTAAACAAGTAATAATCATGAATTATTTCCAGAGTAGGATCATTTGAACTAAAGAGTGAGACCCTTAGACTTCAGCCAAATAGTTCAATTGCTGACAGTGGGTTATAGACATGGCAGGAGGCAGCAGGGTTAGGGAGGTGTCCTGCCCTCATGTAGGCCTTTACTAAGATCTGAAAGGGCTTCTTGGGAGTTCTTGCTTCTACCAATCTGACTTCTTCCCACATTTCTACCTTTCTTGTGTCCTCTGTTGAAAACTCACAACACTGTGGGTATTTGGAGTGCTTCTCAAAACACAGCAAGCTACTGAGAAAGCAGGAAGGGACGTAGCATGTCTGTATCTAGTGAAACAGTGGGAACCAGTGGAAAACTTTCGGTCTCCCCAGTTCTTAATTAGCATCCAGTTTCTCTTGAGAAGTGAAATGGCCAGGCCTGGCCAAGTACAGTACAAGTGAGTCTGTCATCTCACTGCCTTTCCATATGGCCTGTTGGTTCCCTGCCTTAGGCCAGGCTTCCTGAAACCCTGAAGCCTGGGAGCTGGCTGTCAGTGCCAGGATTGGGAGAGGAGCCTGGCCTGTCTTGACTGCTTTGTTGTGGTTGCAGGGCAGTCAGGGAGACAGCAAGAATGCCAAGAAAAAGAACAACAAGAAGACCAACAAGAATAAAAGCAGCATTAGCCGCGCCAACAAGAAGAAGCCCAGCATGCCCAATGTATCCAACGACCTGTCCCAGAAGCTCTATGCCACTATGGAAAAACACAAGGAGGTAGTGGCATGGGCCAGGTGGGAGGTACCATTGATACTTAGGGCCTAAGAGAGGCAGCAGCTCTGCCTCTGGCCTGGAGAAGGGATAAGGCCCAGGTCCAGCTGTTCTGGAGTTTCTTGTGCAGGTCTGTGGTCAAAGGAGGGTCACCCCCAGCAGGCGGAACTAGCTAGTTTTATAATACCTTGTGATTTGTCACCATTTCCATCCATCCCAAAAAGCCAAGACCTTTAAGCAGTTACAGTTTCAGCTGGCCTCCTGTTCTTCAGGTGGAAGTATCCCTGCACTCCAGCCCCTCTCTGTGGGACTAATACAGATCCTTTCTACAGGTCTTCTTTGTGATACACCTGCATGCTGGGCCTGTCATCAACACTCTGCCCCCAATTGTGGACCCTGACCCATTGCTGAGCTGTGACCTCATGGATGGGCGTGATGCTTTCCTCACCTTGGCCAGAGACAAACACTGGGAGTTTTCTTCCTTGCGTCGCTCCAAGTGGTCCACACTGTGCATGCTGGTGGAGCTGCACACCCAGGGCCAGGATCGCTTCGTCTATACCTGTAATGAATGCAAACACCATGTGGAGACGCGCTGGCACTGCACTGTGTGTGAGGTAGGTACCAGCACTGGGGTTCTGACCAAACATTCTCTGGATGCCATAGTTCACATCTGTGCACAGCAGTGTCTGTGCTGACCTTTCCAGGGTTAGGAGCTGGTTATGTGGCAAAATTCTTCACTGTCTTCTTCCCTATGTTTCATTAATTCTTACTCTGCAGTTAACTAGCACAGCTGTAGACCTCTCAAGTGCCAAGCCAACCTGACTTACAGGGTGCCAGAAAAGTCTCTAGGGCAGCCCATGGTCTTAGGTATGCAGAGAGGCACTGGCGGACGCATGGAAATTCTCACCTATTTCCCCACTCTTATCTTGCTAAGGGATTATTGGTGTCTTCTGCCCTTTGGTCCGCATCTCAAGCCCTTTCTTGGTTGTTCCTGATAGACTAAGTGGCCGGCTTGCTGGCTCCCCCTTGTAGAGATTTGTACCACACAGTTGAATGGTTGAGACTGCCTCTCACAAGCTTGTGTGTTAGGTTGTGCTGAGCCCTCTGGCTCCTTTTCTACAGACGGTGTCACATAGACCACACTTCCCATTTGTCATCTCCTTTCTCCTAGGATATCTACAGTCAGCTTGCCTTGATATGTGTTATCTGTCACATCCTAGGCAGGCTAGAGGATGCCTTTGTACCTGCCTGGCTCTTCCTTCTTTATCCATTCTTAAATGTCTCTCTTGCTTTTTTCCAACCATGTGCAGCTTCCTCTGTCCTCTTTCTGCTTTCCTAGTCCTGAAATTTTTGTGTTCTTTCTTTGAGCAGTTTTTAGACCTGGTACTAAGCCTCCATTTTTGTGATGAGGAAGGACCATTTGACACTCTGGCTAGCTTGTTCCTTCTTCCTGGGAAGACTGTCCATGGCCTTTGGTGGCTTTCAAGGAAATGGCCACAACATCCCTTACTCTGTTAATCTCAGGTTTCCTGATGTAGATGAGGGATCAAAGGGATGTGGCAGAGATTGATTAATGCTTTTCAACAGCAGGGAATGAAGGAAGGGGGCCAGTCCCTTAGCAGTGTTCTCAGGAGCCTTAGGCACACATTGCATTCTGTGTGTGATCAGGAGCAAGATTAGGCCCAAGCAGCCAAGTGTGGTGGTACATGCCTGTAATCCCAGCAGTCAGGAGGCTGAGGCAGGAGGATTGCTGCAAGTTCAAGGTTGGCCTGGTTTACAAAGAGAGTTCAAGGCCATCCCAAGCTGCATAGTGAAGCCCTGTCTCAATAAGACAAAAATAAAAACAATTAGGCCTAGCTAAGACCCAGTGATGGAGAGGGATAACCAGGGGTCTTGCTAAGCTTTGTGCTTATATTGGCCTGTCCTCTTTCCCTATCTGCAGGACTATGACCTTTGCATCAATTGCTACAACACAAAGAGCCACACCCATAAGATGGTGAAGTGGGGGCTGGGGCTGGATGATGAGGGAAGCAGCCAGGGTGAGCCACAGTCCAAGAGCCCCCAGGAGTCCCGGCGTCTGAGCATCCAGCGCTGCATCCAGTCCCTTGTTCATGCCTGCCAGTGCCGCAATGCCAACTGCTCACTGCCATCCTGCCAGAAGATGAAGCGGGTTGTGCAGCACACTAAGGGCTGCAAACGCAAGACCAATGGAGGCTGCCCAGTGTGCAAGCAGCTTATTGCTCTTTGCTGCTATCATGCCAAACACTGCCAAGAAAACAAATGCCCTGTGCCCTTCTGCCTCAACATCAAACACAAGCTTCGCCAGCAGCAGATCCAGCACCGCCTGCAGCAGGCCCAGCTCATGCGCCGTCGGATGGCTACCATGAACACCCGCAACGTGCCTCAGCAGAGTTTGCCTTCTCCTACCTCAGCACCACCTGGGACCCCCACACCACAGCCCAGCACACCCCAGACACCACAGCCCCCTGCCCAGCCCCAGCCCTCGCCTGTGAGCATGTCACCAGCTGGCTTCCCCAGTGTGACCCGGACTCAGCCCCCTATGACAGTGTCTGCTGGAAAGCCCACCAACCAGGTGCAGGCCCCCCCACCTCCTGCCCAGCCCCCGCCAGCAGCAGTGGAAGCAGCCCGGCAGATTGAACGTGAGGCGCAGCAGCAGCAACACCTGTACCGAGTAAACATCAACAATGGCATGCCCCCTGGGCGCACAAGCATGGGAACCCCCGGGAGTCAGATGGCCCCTGTGGGCCTGAATGTGCCCCGACCCAACCAGGTCAGTGGGCCTGTCATGCCAAGTATGCAGCCTGGACAGTGGCAGCAGGCGCCCATCCCCCAGCAACAGACAATGGCAGGCATGCCCAGGCCTGTGATGTCCATGCAGGCACAAGCTGCAGTGGCTGGGCCACGGATGCCCAGTGTGCAGCCTCCCAGGAGCATCTCACCCAGTGCTCTGCAAGACCTGCTGCGGACCCTGAAGTCACCCAGCTCCCCTCAGCAGCAGCAGCAGGTGCTGAATATCCTCAAGTCAAACCCGCAGCTAATGGCAGCTTTCATCAAACAACGCACAGCCAAGTATGTGGCCAACCAGCCTGGCATGCAGCCACAGCCTGGCCTCCAGTCCCAACCTGGCATGCAGTCCCAGCCCAGCATGCACCAGCAGCCTGGCCTGCAGAACCTCAATGCGATGCAGGCTGGTGTGCCAAGGCCCAGTGTGCCTCCGCAGCAGCAGGCAATGGGAGGCTTAAACCCCCAGGGCCAGGCCCTAAACATCATGAACCCAGGACATAACCCCAACATGGCAAGTATGAATCCCCAGTACCGAGAGATGCTGAGGAGACAGTTGCTCCAGCAGCAGCAACAGCAGCAGCAACAACAGCAGCAGCAAGGCAGTGCCAGCATGGCTGGGAGCATGGCTGGGCACAACCAGTTCCAACAGCCACAAGGACCTGGAGGCTATGCCCCAGCTATGCAGCAACAGCGCATGCAGCAGCATCTTCCCATCCAGGGCAGTTCCATGGGCCAGATGGCTGCTCAGATGGGACAACTTGGCCAAATGGGGCAGCCTGGGCTGGGGGCAGACAGTACCCCCAATATCCAGCAGGCCCTGCAGCAGCGGATTCTGCAACAGCAACAGATGAAGCAGCAGATTGGGTCCCCAGGCCAGCCAAACCCCATGAGCCCCCAGCAGCACTTGCTCTCAGGACAGCCTCAGGCCTCACATCTCCCTGGCCAGCAGATCGCCACATCCCTCAGTAACCAGGTGCGGTCTCCAGCCCCTGTCCAGTCTCCACGGCCCCAGTCCCAGCCTCCACATTCCAGCCCATCACCACGGATACAGCCCCAGCCTTCACCACACCATGTCTCACCGCAGACTGGTTCTCCCCACCCCGGACTTGCAGTCACCATGGCCAGCTCCATGGATCAGGGACACCTGGGGAACCCTGAACAGAGTGCAATGCTCCCCCAACTGAACACCCCCAACAGGAGCGCACTGTCCAGCGAACTGTCCTTGGTTGGTGACACCACGGGAGACACGCTAGAAAAGTTTGTGGAGGGTTTGTAGCATTATGAGAGCATCACTTTTTTTTCCCATGTTCTTGGACCTTTTGTACTGAAAATCCAGGCATCTAGGCTCTTTTTATTCCTAGATGGAACTGTGACTTCCAAGCCATGGAAGGGTGGATTGATGTTTAAAGAAACAATACAAAGAATATATTTTTTGTTAAAAACCAGTTGATTTAAATATCTGGTCTTTCTCTCTTTTTGTTGTTATTTTTTGTTTTGGAAATTTTTTTTCCTTTTTGTTTTGGGGGGAGGGGGCTTGTTTGGATTCTTTTCGTCATCATGCCTGGTGACTCATGCCTTTTTTTAATGGGAAAAACAAGTTCATTATATTCATATTTTTTATTTGTATTTTCAAGACTTTAAACACTTATGTTTAAAAGTGAGAAGAAAAATAATATTCAGAAACTGGTTCCTGAAATAATGCATCTTATAATGTATCCCGATAACTGTCTGATGTTGCGGGAAGATTTTTTCTATAGTGAACTCTGTGGGCGTCTCCAAGTATTACCCCTGGACGATAGGAATTGACTCCGGCGTGCACACACGTACACACCCACACACATCTATCTATACATGCTGGCTTAAGCCAAACTCTTGTCTTGCAGATGTAGAAATTGTTGCTTTGTTTCTCTGATAAAACTGGTTTTAGACAAAAATAGGGATGATCACTCTCTTAGACCATGCTAATGTTAATAGAGAAGAAGCATTCTTTTCTTTCTTCTATGTGAAACTTGAAATGAGGAAAAGCAATTCTAGTGTAAATCATGCAAGTGCTATAATTACTATAAATAAGAAAATTCAAGAAGATTCAATCACTGTATAGAATGGTAAAGTACCAACTCATTTCTTATATCATATTGTTAAATAAACTGTGTGCAACAGACAAAAAGGGTGGTCCTTGAATTCATGTACATGGTATTAACACTTAGTGTTCGGGGGCTTTTTTGTTATGAAAATGCTGTTTTCAACATTGTATTTGGACTATGCATGTGTTTTTTTTCCCCATTGTATATAAAGTATCGCTTAAAATTGATATAAATTACTGAAATTTTTAACATGTATTCTGTTCTTTAAGATCCCTGTAAGAATGTTTAAGGTTTTTATTTATTTATATATATTTTTGGAGTCTGTTCTTTGTAAAACATGATTCTGATTGTTCACTTGGAGTGGAGAGGTTGGGGCTACGGTCACAGGGGCATTGGGAGTAGAAGCTGGGAAACAGGCCAGCACACACCTTGGGGACTTCCTTCCCAGAAACTAAGGTAGCCACTCGGTATCAGCCTTGTGGTTGATGCTCACAGGAATTAACACCCTTACTTCAAGGGGGCACCAGTGGGTCTGAAACAGTACAGTGCTTCCAGCCCATTTACCCAGTACTGTCCCTTATTGTATGGCCAGCCATCCTTGTGGGGAGGGTTTCTGTGCTTTAAACAAGAATCCTCCCCTTTCTATACATAAGTCCCAGAATTAATGCAAAGGGTGCCCTAGGGATTCAAGGTGGTTCCTGTTTCCCCTGCCCCACCAGGTCCCCACCACCACATAGCCACCCACCCACCCCTGCCACAGCCAGTATAGCAGCCATCTTTCACTCAGTTGAAAGGATACCTGTCAATCTGTCCCTCGTAGTCTTAGTAGGGGAGCTTAGGAATGCCATGTATTGTCCTAGGAGCTACCAAGAGGTAGATTCCACTCTCTGGCAGGGTATATTTGATAGTCCCCTTACTAAGCAGGGGACACAGCATGAGAGTACTGTGAACATTATGTTTAAGAAAACGGGGAACTGAAGGTAATCCATAGTCACCCCCCTCCATGAACTTTATCCCTTGTCTTCCAACCAAAAGGTGGTCTAGATGGGATGAAGGGGTCATACTGGTAAATTCAGAAATTGTGGCCCACATAGCTGCTTCTTGGTTCTTAGGTTCACAGATGAAAATACACATTTGATTTCGAAATTAAATTTGAAGAAGCTTTTAAGGAAATTGGAAGGGTGCAATGTCATTTTAGGAGTTTAGAGTCTTGAGTTGAAACATGAATTATTAAACTGGTTAATTTTAAGACCACAATCTTAACACTCCTAGCCAATCTCCATCTCTACCCCCATTCCCAGACTGAAAAGCGTGGCAGTGGAAATGTGTCCTGGCTGGGTCCTTGCGCATTAACCATCCTTTTGAGAATCTCCTTTTCCACCATCAAAAAAGTACTGAGCCATATGTTCCAACAAGAAGCATATCCCAAGCCCTTGCTCAGAAGGCTGTGATCTCCAATGTACACCCTTTCCCTGAGTGCATCTTTTTCAGATCATCCTGGAATTCAAAAATCTTGTCTTCATCCTCTTGGAAGTCTGCATCCTTGCAACCATTCTGAGCAGTCCACATGTCAGGCTGTGGCGAAGGGTGTGACCTGTGGATACTAACCCTAAGCTTGTCCTAAGAAAATTTCTGTAAGCCGGAGAACCCAGATGCTGTGTCTCATGCTGTATACTTAAGAGAAGAAAAAAGCCCTATATTTGTGATTAAAAAGAGGGAACTTGAAATGTGCTGGTGTTTATAATAAAAGCTGATAAAACTGCTTGGATTCAAAGATGGTTCCAATTAGCTAGTGATCCTTAGCATTAGCACATCAGCTAATGACAGTGAAGATGTGTGGTTGGTTGTCTAAACTGAGCATGCATTTGACACTGTCTTTGAATTTCTAGATTTTTAAGATCTAAAACAATGAGATATCGGGATAGCATGCCACCTTACGTTCTTAGGGTGTAAGTAATGTAACTTTCTGTTTGTTTTAATTGCTATGAAATGGAGCCAAAGTTTTTGGGGGGGGGTTGTTTTGTTTTTTGGTACCAGGGATTGAACTCATGACCTCGTGCCTAGCAGGCAGGTGCTTAAGCCACTGAGCTAAATCCCCAGCCCAGAGCCAGAGGTTTCATTTGAACCAAAATGTGGTTTTAGCATTCGGGGATAAAATTATAAGGTAATGATTGTAGCCTGTGTGCTGCCGGAAACTTCAACATGAAAGGTGTGCTGGTAGCTACAATTACAGTATTGTAGCAGATACGTGGAAGCCTGTAGGAATAACAAAAGTCTATTTGGGACCATAAAGATACATAGTAGCCTCATAGGGATATGTGTTAATTTCATATTCACTAATTGTGTATAATTTTATGGTACATAATAAGAATGGGTAAACAGTTAAGTTTCATTAAAAGAATGGGGGAGGCTTTCTGGTCCAAAGTTTGGGCTTAAGAACCTCAAAATCCAGCCCATTGTTGTGGCTTATTCCTATAATTCCAACACTTGGGAGGCTGAGACAAGAAGATTGCCCCAAATTCAAGGCCAGCCTGGACTCCGCAGAGAGTTCACTATGTAGAGCCTGTCTCAAAAACCTGACTACATAGACCCTGTCTCAGAAAAAATCCTCCTGCCTCAAGACTCCCAGATTACATGTGTACACCACTGTGTTTGGCTCATATCTTCATTTCTTTATTTTTTATTTTTATGAGTACTGATGATTGAACCTAGGGCCTAACAAATACTAGGCAGGCTCTACCACTGAGCTGCATCAGCCTTTTAAAATTTTTGGTTTCTTTTCAGTAATGCAGATTGAGGCTGGGGCCTTTAAGTTGTATCTTCAAGCCTTTTAGAAAATTTGAGACAGGGTCTTTCAAAATTGCCTAAACTAGGTTCAGGCTTGCAGTCCTGGGATTACAAAATGTGTACCACCACAGCTGGCTTTAAAGTTTTTTAATTTTAAATTGCCTGGAGCTGGCCTGGAATATACAAGCCTGCTCTAGCCTCATAAATAGCTGAGGTTACAGATGTGCACCAGCTCCTGTATTTACAGAGGATTTACTAGAATTCTCAGTGGCGTAAGTGCCTGCTTGGCAAATGTGAAGTCGTGAGTTCAATCCCCAGCACCAAAAAAAAAAAAAAAAAAAAAAAAACCCTTCAATGTTGTAGATGGTGTCATGTAACTTAATGGTAGAGTAATTCCTTAGCATACACAAAGCCCTGGTATTTCAGGTATTTATCAAGAAATTAGGAAAAGACTGGAGAGTTTAGATGATAGGAAGTATGGGTCTGAGGCCTCTGTGAGGTTGAAGCGACTGAGGAACAATTAGCAAGGAGCCCTAAACAAGGGCCTTGGCCTTAACCTTAAGTGAACTCCCCAAATTCTGCTTTCTTCGTGTGGATAATAGAAGAGCTGGGAAAATCATAATATATAATAAATGCTATTTAAATGGATTTCACTCATTTACCCTGTGAATGAGGAAAATAGGTAAGTGACATAGAGATAACTAATTTCTTACAAAGGCTTTGGAATCAGCATGCCTGTTTGGTCCACTGCTGATTAACTGGCACTGGAGAAAAAAATATTAGCCTCATGTTTGTCAATTTGGTATCCATAGCATCAAGCTTCTAGTGTAGTGGCCTTAGTCCTCCTCCTACCTGGTCCCTGCGAGAAGGGATTTAGCTTAAAATTCCTATGGGCGGCCTGGGAATTTAGCTCAGCAGTGTAAGGGCCTGCCTGGCAAGCGCAAGGTTGTGAGTTCAATTCCCGGTACCAAAAACAAAACAACTATAGGCTTTAAAGTTTCCGGTCTCGCATCCTATGGACCTAGGCACACAACAAGGAATTCTCTTGCAAACTAGTTTTTCAAATGTATATGGGCACTGGGTGTGGTGACCCACACCTGTAATCCCAGCACTTGGGAGATTTGAGGCAGGAGGATCGCTGAGTTTGAGGTCAGCCTGGGCTACATGAGTTCGTGACTCCAGCCTGGATAACATAGTGAAACCCTGTCTTGCTGCATCTCCAACCCTTTTTTTTTTTTAATTTTGAGACTACTTTTCCTAAATTACCCAATACTGCCTCAGCCACCCAGAGTGTTTGGATTATAAGCAGGTGTATACCACCATGGCTGGCTAGTCATGAATGTTCAGGAACTGTTCCAAGCTAGAGTGAGAATCTATGTCCACAGGCCCTTGGGAGCTTAGGCAGAGTCTAGAAAGGAAGACGAGTGATGTGTTCCTACATTGCTGCCGTGGGTCTTTTCCCTATTTTCCCACCATCCAGGCTTCATGCTGTCTGAATTCCTCTATTGTCACCTCTGACCCTCCCCAGGACTCCTTTGACCTTGGCATAAGTGTAGGGTACTGAGAAGAGGAAGACTGTTATGCTCCTTTCTGGAGTGAGAATGGTGTGACAGCAAAGAATACACTGAGACATGGATACTAGACAGTAACATTGTTCCCATGCTCTCAAAGCTTGGAGATTCAACAAGGCAAGGAAAAGGTCATAGGTCAAGTAAGAGGCATTGTCAGATATTAGGCAGCCAGAATTAGTGTCATCAGGAAGGACTGAACCACAGGGACTAGACTGTAGCTGGCCTTCATCTGGAAGGCATTTCTCACTGTCCCCACCCCTTGAGAGATGGTTGAGTTCCAAATTTTTGGTTTCCTGAAAGACTACAGGAGGGTCCAGGTTAGTATGAAACCTGAGAAGTTTCTCCTCCATAGAGCCTGCCTTTCTCACCCTCATCCTTAGAAGCTCTGATTGTCCCTTTGCCAAATATCATTTTCCCCTCCTGAAAATTCTCTACAAGCCAGATTTAGTGCTTCAGCTCTAATAGATGATTTCCTGAGTGAATGAAATATAAGATGGCCACCTCTCAATTCCCTTGGGAAATGCCTGTGGGACATCCTGGCAGGGAACCTATGTCCAGTGGTGGTGTTGGGTCTCTGGACTTGAGACAGTAGTTTGGAATTGATTTTAAGAGTTCAGGGGATAACTCTGGGGGATACTGAGTGAGGAGGGTAATGAGATCTGGCTATGTCAGATAGGGGGTGACCACAGTGTAAGCTGGGACCAAATGGGAGCCTGCCAAAGTAATCCAGAAGAGAAGACTGCTCTTCCATCCAAATCTGCACACTCCTTTACATTTCTTCTCTGTTGTTTAAGTCAGGATCCCTTGGGTCATCCCTGTCACCTGTAAACTGCAAGCATTCCTGGACACACCCTTTCTCAAGAACCCAACTCTGTGTCCAGGGCCTGCGAGGGCACTACCTTGGATTTTTTCTTTTGCAGCATCTTCTTACAATCTCAAACTGATTTGTTTTGTGATGCTAGGTACTGAACACAAGGGCCTTGCTACATGCTATCCTAATGCTTTACCACTAAGCTACACTGTTAGTCCTGAAGGAACTGTCTTTTTGTACAGTTATGTAAAATGGTCATGGCCACAACTCTTTACTGTGTCTCAGAATCATCTGAGAATTTGTCTAAATGGAGCCAGCTGGGACCCACTCTGTGGTTGAGGCCATACAGGACAATGTGACTGCAGTGTTAGGACCAAATGTTAAGAGACAAGATTTATGGTCTGGATGTCTAACCAAACTCTTTTTTTTCTAACTCTTTTTTCTAACATCAAGAATATTTACTAGAAAAGAAAGTTATGAAATATCCTATCTTTCCTTAAAAATAAAAGAATAAAACCAAAAATGAATAGAAGAAAATAATAAAGAGCAGAAAACACAATCCCTTATCAAAATGCCAACATTTTTCATTAAGATTAACATTTTGATTCTTACATTTCTGTAGAAATACAAATGACTCAGAATAGTGTAAAAACTTTCATAAAGGAACAAAATTAGAGCTCCAGCCCACCCCAATCCCACGACTTATCACAAAATTACAACGATCATGACAAAATGGCATTGATATCAAGATAGACAAACCACCAAGGTACCAATATTAAGTCCTAAAATCGATACCCACAACAAACTCTTAACTTTCAAAAACGAGAGGCTCCTAATAAACACAAAGTTCAGTTCTGGTGGTACTGGTTAATGAATTCACGTTTTGGTACAGGCAGGTCAAGCATGGAATCTCTTTTGTCATTCGCTTTAGCGTTTGGTCTCAGAGGACTATTAGAAGTTTTCCAGCAGTCTAGGCCGGTGCCTGGAATTCAAACACTACAAAAAGTAACAGTTTCTTCGGGTCCACGCCCCATGCGTCTATCAACGTGGCCCTATTTAGAGAGATGCACACGCTCAGGTGTGTTTAGCCGCGCTGGCCCGAAGGTTCTCAGGCTCCGAGCAAAAGACCGTCGCCCTTGACAACCCGACCCAAGGTCACAAGAGTTCCACTCCCCCTCCCGACGGTGGGCCGACAGAGCCCCAACAGGCAGCGCCCCGGGCAGCCCGGCGCGCTCCGTGACGTCGCCGCGCCGCGCCTGAGGATGGTCCACCCTACGGCCGTACCCAGCGAACCACGCGCGCGCGGCGCTGAGGGAAAAAGACATGGCTCGCGAACTTCGTGCGCTGCTGCTGTGGGGCCGCAGTCTTCGGCCTCCACTGCGAGCTCCATATCTGGTGGCTGCCTCGGGAGGTGAGGGTGGCCGGCGTCCTTCAGGGGGTCCGAGCTCTTTAGACAGGCGCTAAGCGGCGGCATGTGTCGCATGGGCATTGAGTTCCGCGCGGCTGCTTGCGCGGAGCTGGCCGCTGCGTTACAGCATCCTCCGCCCAGATGCCTGCTAGTTTCTCTTGTCGCCGGACACGGGTGGGTCGCGGGGAGCTGTTCAAACCAGAACGAACAGAAGTCGTCTTCCACTCGGGAGAGTGGAGTCGGGATGTCGCGGGTGTGCAAGGACACCTACCTGTCGGGGCCTCTGATTGGCGATAGCGTTCTCCATTAACCTGCGTAATTCGTGGGTAGTTCGCTTCTTGGTTCCCTGGCCCATTGTACACAACTGCGCGTGTCTACTGCCTCAGTCTCCCAAGTGCTGGAATTACCGTGCCATTTGAGCTCAGAGAGCCTGTTTAGTCTGGATTGTGGACTCTGGTAGTCAGAGCCTGAAATTGGTAGATAAAAAACGAATGAAAAAAAAAAAAACGAATGGAGAGAGAATGACCTTAATCTTTGCTTTTCTGCTCTCCACTCGAAAGTAATCACAGAGTAGGGGTTAATGAACCTTCTGGGCGCAGCACGCTCAGTTCCATAAACTTACATATAAATGTGCAGAATTTTACACAAAAGGCCTAAATCAACCATGCATGTGCTACCGAATTATTTTTGTAGCACTCCAAGCATTCGTTTTTGACATCTTCCAGTACACGTGCGTCCAGTGGTTTTCCATAGGCAACACACAATTCTGTATTATGAATATATTTTATTTGTTTTGCTTTGTTTTTGAGACAGCGTTTCAATATGTGGTTCAGTCAGGCCTTGAATTCACTGTGTAGCCCAGGGTGGGCTTGAACTCTCGGTGATTCTACTGCCTCAGTCTCTCCCAAGTGTTGGGATTACAGAGGTGTGTCACCACGCCCAGCTGAATATATTATCTTTTGCTTAACGTCCTATTGGACACATTAGAGATTATTTCACGTTATTGTATTACAGAGGTGTGTAGAATGGGTACTTACATTTTTTTTGATACTTAAATCTTTATAAACGTGTGGTATTTTTTTAGAATTGATGTTTTAGAGCCTGTGTATGTGTTTGTTTGTTTGTTTTAAATCGGTACCGGAGACCGAACTCAGGATGGCGTGCTTGCAAGGCAGGCGCTTATGCCTTGCTTATGCTTATGGTTGGGGAGCTAAATCCCCAACCAGAGCCTGTGTATTTTTGAAATATTAACTGATGAGTGCCAAATGGTAGCCCAAATGTCTTTATCAATTTATAGCCCCCCTCAAAAAAATTGTGTAATTCTACTAGCAGGGAGGTAAACTCTCTATTCCATAGTATCTTCCAACAACTGGATATTTTGTTTTTTCAAAACTCGTCCTCTGGGAAACTGTGAGTGCAGTCCAATGGCTGAACCTGAGCTTAAAGATATCCAAGGGCTGGAGAAGCGCTAACATGCAAAACAACAACAAAACAAGTCAAAACCTGCCCTAAATGAAAGATACTCTGTTTTGCATGGATACTAGTGATAGTAAGACTTTTTGTTTCATGGCCATTTATATGGTTTTTTTTTTTTTTTTTTTGTCTTTTTTTTGCAGGGTGGGGGTGGAGACAGGGTTTTACTATGTAGTGCAGGCTAGCATTGAACTCGCTTGTGTCTTAGCCCAGGCTGGTCTTGAACTCACAGCAATCCTCTTGCCTCAGCCTCCTAAATGCTGGGATTACAGGCCAAATCTACCATGCCTGGCTTCCATTTATGTATTTTCTGTGAATTTACACTTTTTTGGTTTTGTTTTGGCAGTACCATGGATTGACCCTTGTGTCTGCCAGGCAAAGACTCTACCACTGAGCTGCCTCCCGTCAGATTTTTATTTTAGACAGGGCCATGCTGAATTGCCCAGGCTAGGCAAGAACTTGTGATCCTCAGTCTCCTGAATAGCTAGGTTTATAGGTATGTGCCACTGAGTTCTGCTCCTCTTACTTTTTTACACCTTTTATTATTAAATTACTTTTTAATTGATTACTAATGAAGTTGAGTGTCTTTCTTCCATGAGTTACGTGTTTCCTTTTCTTTAAATGCTGTTCTTTTGCCAAAGTGTTTTTCTTTGGACTAGTTGGCTAAACTTTTCTTTTTGGTTTGGTTTGGTTTTTGTTTTGTTTTTTTGAGACAGGGTCTTGTCAAGTAGTTCAGGCTGGCCTCAAATTCAGTATGTAGCCTAGACTGGCCGCAAACTCGTGATCCTCCAGCCTCAGCCTCCCATAGATGACTTTTTTGTGTGTGCCAGGGATTGAACTCAGGATCTTGTGCTTGCCAGGCAGGCTAGTTGACTATTCTTATGTGTTTTTGGTTGTATTTTTTTGTGGATATCAGTCTTTTTCTTTTTCTTCTTCTCCCCCCCCCTTTGGTACTAAAAATTGAACCAGAGCTTGCACAGAGTGACATCCCTGGCCCTTTTTTATTTTGAGACAGGATCTTATGAAGTTGCCCAAACTGGGCTTGAATTCAGTTCTCCTGCCTCAGCTTCCCAGAGTATACCATTGCATCCAGCATGATGTATTTTTATATCTAGAATTTCTTTTGGATTCTTCTGTTATAGTTTACATCTCTGTATTTTTCTACATTTCATCCTTGGTATATTTTGCTTTAATGTCCTGTGGTATTGTTGTAGTGGTTGTTTTAAGATCCTTGTTTTTCTGATTCAAACACCTCAGTGTTTTGGAGGTAAGTGTCTGTGGATTGATACTTCTGTTGAACGGGTGGTTTATTTTCTGTCTGTGTAGTTGGGTCATTTTTTTTGTATTGCATCCTGGATGTTGAGGGTGCTGTCTTGTGGAGTCTCTTAACTCATATTATTCTGAAGAGTCGTTTTTGTTTTAAAATGGACTGTTACCCTCATTGGTCAAACTGAAAACTGTCCTATAGGCAGCAGTTTAACTCTTTTATCCGAGATGAGTTGCGTTTGCCCACATAGGCATGGTTCAGGGATTGGTCAGAAATTGAGAGAATTAGTTTTGCAGAATTCATGTCTCCCAGGGATATGAGGGATGTAGCTCACTGGCACAGCACCTGTCTGGCAAGCACGAGGTCATGAGTTCGATCCTCAGTCCAAAAAAAAAAAAGAAGAATTTGAGTCTCCCTTTCTCTCTTTCAGGAATTTTCCTTCATTTTCCAGGTTCTGTTGCTCTAATCTTTCTTCTGGTTATTCCAGCCAAAGAAAGTACACATTACATACATATTCTATTATATTTCTAGCTTTGACCAAACCAACAATCTGCTTTCTTTTTGTGGAGTCAACCATGTGAAATATCAGTTTCCCTTTAGAGTGTCCTGCTGTTGTCCTTCCTTTTATATATATATATATATATATATATATATATAGTTTTTTTGTTGTTGTTGTTTTTCCCATACCAGGAATCAAACTCACAACCTTGCGTTTGACAGGCAGGCACTGTGCCTCTGAGCTGTATCCCTGACCCTGTCTGTTTTTGTTGATATCCCTAAATTTGTTGTTGCTGTCTGTAGGAAAGCTGATACGATAAGATATAACAGCCATATGGGACTCTGTGCAGTAGAGTTAAAACTAAATGTGATGTTGTTCTTAAATGTCACATGTAAAATTGGAGGTGGCAGGATTGGGATGTGTAATTCCAGAAAAGCAAGCTACATATATCTCAGAACCTACAACATCATGTCTCTCAAGTGCATAATTTAAGATACGCTTATAAAGCAAAACCACGGTGAGAATAGTAAGTGATTTGTAGGAAAAACAGGTGAACTTTTTAAGCAGCACAGTACCACTGTATTTTTATTTGTTTGTCTTACTTGGGTGGCCCTGGTGAGCAGCCACAGCTTTTTTTGTCTTTGTGGTTTTTTGAGACAGAGTCTCACTATGTCATTCAGGCTGGCCTAGAACTCACTGTGTAGCTGAAGTTGGCCTTGAATTTACCATAATCTTTCTGCCTCAGCTTTCTGAGTGCTGGGGTTACAGATATATATATATACTATCTCAGCTGGTAGACACATTTTCCATCCCTGAAAAGCAGTCTAAAATGTCCCTGCAGGACAGTTAGCCATTCTGTGGGACACCTGAGTGCTTCGACTGGGGCACAGAACTGTTGAAATTTTATTAAGAAAAAGAACTACTTATAATAAATGCTTTGGCGTACTATGAAGTATGGATGTTGTTTTCCAAGTGTTTAATACTAGGAAATACAAGTCTGACCTTGCCCTAATTTGGTGACATAAATTATACTTTTAAAAATTAGTGGAAGATGGGCCAGGGATTTAGCTCAGCACACAATGCTTGCCTGACAAGTGCAAGGTCTGAGTTTGATCTCCAGTACCCCCCCCCAAAAAAAAATTAATGGAAGAAATGCTACAAGCCAGCCTATAGCCATAATTTTATTTTATTTTATTTTTTATAGCCACGGGTTTTTTTTGTTTTGTTTTGTTTTGTTTTGTTGGTACCGGGGATCGAACTCACAACCTCACGTTTGCCAGGCAGGCACTTAAGCCACTGAGCTAAATCCCCGGCCCTATAGCCACAGTTTTAAGTGAGCATTATGGAAAGTAAGTGCTGTGAGTTTGCAATAGGGAGAAATTACTGTGGATGGCATCGGAATAGTGAGGCCTTAATGGACCAGAGGCCTTGAGCCAGATCCTGAAGTAGTTCCCCTGGAAAGGAAGATGTGGTCACAGGAAGCAGCATGAACACTGGCTGGGTATGTGGGTGTGTGTGCACATGTAAGTATCTGCATGTGTGAAAGTGTACATGGGTGTGTGTGGTATCACATTCAGATATTCAGTGCATCCTCTTTTGTACAACTCCAAGCCACTTGTTACTCTAACATGAGGGTATTATGGCTTGACATTGAGGTTTGTGGCTTTTTCTTTAGGATGTAAGGGAAACATGAAGAAAAGATAGTGTGTTTGCTCTCTGGTTCTGACAGATTTATTGTACTATTGGTTTATATTTCTTCCAGTAGTGAGAATGGAACTCAGAATCACTGTGCTACTGAACTACACCCCTAACTCTCTTTAATTTTGAGATAGAATCTCACTAAGCTGTTCCTGCTGGTGTCTCGTTTGTGATTCTGTGGCCTCAGCCTTTACAAGTAGCTGGCATTGTAAGCGTACAACAAAACCTGGCTTGTATTGGTCTGTCCTTTTGTGTGTTTGAGGGTAATGATTGCTGGGATTTGAACCCATGGTCTTCACACTGAGCTATATTTCCAGCTCATTTTTATTTTTTATTTTAAGACAGGGCCTTGCTAAGCCACTAAGTTGCCTAGGCTAGGCTTAAATTTATTTGCCTCTGCCTCTCATATAGCCCAGATTTATAGGTGTGCAATGTAATGCCCTGCTTTTATTGGTTGTTTTGTTTTGTTGAGACAGGGTCTTGCTGTGTAGTTCAGGCTGGTGTTGAACTCACTCTGTAGCCCTGGTTGGCCTTGAATTTGGGGGAGCTCCTCCTGCCTCAGTCTCCCAAGTAATAGGAACAGGCATGTGCCACCAGGCCCAACCATATTGGTTTATTCTTAATGTTACCATAGAAAGTTCAGGTAACTTGAAATCATATCTGCTTTTAATGGTGCTATTGATTAAATCTAACCTTGAATTAGATGAAAGAGTCTTAGAGTTTCAGGTACAAATATGGATTGCTTTCTTTTTTCCCTTTTTCTGACAATGAGGGCTTATATCTACTCTGTTATAATTATTTGAATGGTTATAAATTTGAATGGTTATAAAATAATTGATATAAGGGGATTACTAGGAAAAAATAAAACATGGGGGGATTGTGTTTAGTCTTGAGGTGAAGAAGACCTTTACAAACAAAAGACTAATTTCCTTCATATATTTTTAAAAAATTACATATCAGAAAAATATTTAAAATATAGTAGAAAAATCATCAGAGAATATCAACAGATCATGAACAAACAATGAAATAGGATGTTCTAAAATATGGAGGGGCAGGCTGGGAGTGGTGGGATCCAGTAATCCCAGCTCTTAGGAGGCTCTTAAGAGGCTGAGGCAGGAAGATTGCTGCAAATTCAAGGCCAGTTTGGGCTATGAAGTGAGTTCAAGGCCAACCTGAACTTATAGTGAAACATTGTCTCAAGAGGAACAAAAAACAAACAAAACCCCCACAAAATATGGAGGGACAGCCAAGCGTGGTGGCGCACCCCTGTAATCCCAGCTCTTGGGAGGATAAGTAGGAGTATTGCTATGAGTTCAAGGCCAACCTAGGCTACATAAGTGAGTTCAAGGCCCACCCACACTACATAGTGAGACCCTATTTCAAAAATAGATAGATAGGAGTGGCCAGGTGTATAACTCAGTGGTACAGTGTTTACCTACTATGCCTGAGGCCCTGAGTTCTCCATCCCTAGAACTAAAAAAATACACAAATAAATAATGAGAAAGTGCTTGATTGTGTTCATAATAGAGAAATGTAAATGTGCAATGAAACGTTTTCCTGATGGGTAGGCAACCTCACTGTCTTGGCAGGAGTATGGCGTGACACTGGAGTATATTGCTGACGTAGTATGTGTTTGACTTGGTAGCATCGGCCCTAATATAACATGCATAATCTCCAGCCCAGTGATTACACTTCTAGATGTTTATCCATACATGAGTGAATGGGCACAAGTACAGTACACACGTATTCTTTAGAGCATCAGGTTTTTTTAGAGCACGTTTTTATTTTGAAACTTTTAGTCTTGAAATAATTTCACACTTACTGAGCTGTTACAAAACAGCACAGAAACACACACACACACACACACCCCTGTGCAGCTCATCCTGTTGTTTGTGTTTTAGGTAATCCTGGTTGTATCTTATCTGTGAGCACTCCTCTGTCTGTCTGTGTTCCAGGACCGTAACATTTAGGAAGAGTTCTGCTATTCATTTTACAGGATGTGTGTTCATTTAGGTTTGTTCACTGGTGTCCCATGATTAGACAGAGATGCAGTTTTGTGAAGAAGACAGCAAAAAGGAGGCTGTGTCATTCACACAATGTTGGCACATCTCACCTGATGATAGTAGTCACCTATTAAGTGGGAACCTACCTCTTTCTCCACCGCAACAGTACTACTTTTCTCTTTGCAATAAATATTTTGTTTGTGAAGAGAGTTTGTTTGTTTCGGTTTTTGTTTTGTTTTGGTACCAGGGATTGAACCTCTGACCTCACGCATGCCAGGTAAGTGCTTAGCCACTGAGCTAAATCCCTGGTCCCTGTGAAGAGAGTGTTTTAAGATTATATGAATATTCTGTGATGAACATCCATTACTTACTTATACTTGCTGTAATTATGACTATAGTGTTTTCCTCATGATAATTTTTCCATTGTTCCTTTCTGTTTATTCTCAAACTTGAGGAAAAACTGCCCATTCTTCTCTGTTTACTTAAGTATAGGCTAATACTTTGTTTGCAGGGTTTTAATTTATTTTATTTATTGTGGTTCAGGGATTGAACCCAGGGTCTTTGCATTGAACTACATCCCCCAGCCCTTTTTAGTTTTTTTTTTTTTTTTTTTTTTTTTTAATTTTGAGCAGTCTTCCACTAAGTCACTAAATTACCCAGGCGAAGCTTGGACTTTCAGTCTTCCTGCTTCTGCCTCCTAGAATGCTAGGCTGATAGGGAGCACTACCATTCCCAGCTGCTGATATATAATTTCTAATCCATTGCTATCATTTTATCTTTTTGCCCAGATTGTCCCAGGCTCTACTGTTGGGAGTCCCTTGAGGTCGGGTTGTTGGATACCCTTGCCCTACCCCCATCATCTCTGAGTCCAGGGTTGTCGTCTCATCACATGATGCACCAGGCTCATCGTGTGCATTCTCTAAAGGGCCCTTGGCCCTTTTATTAGAAAAGGATAGGGTAGCCAACCATCCTAGGTTCCCTGGGATCAAGCGACTTCCTGCTGTGGGTGGACTTTCAAAGACCTACTGCAGCAGTTTTGGTCTACTCCCCCTAGCCTGGGTTTGCCTGTTGCTTCTAGGTGTCATCACTCCTTGGCTCTGTCAAGGGCCTAAGCCTGGTGGTACGTTTATGTGTGCTCATCCACAGATTCACACACTTCCACATTGGTTTCTGTATCCAAACTATGTAGACAAGAAGTGCCAAGCTCATATGCTATCCCTATGTGACACAGCACTACAAGGTATATATGTCAACCCCTGCCCTGTATGTAATTCTTCCCCAGCAGTGAGGAGCCAGGCTCTATTCACCACCTGTATTTCCTTGCTGGATCTTAGTGTATACTGATAGCAGTTTCAGGCTTGCTGATTCCTGTTAAACAGATTTACAGCCCTCATGTACCAGTTGGAAGCAGTCCTTTCTGAGGTTAGTGTTACAGTATACAGTCAAAATACCATTGTCCTAAGTTGCTTAGGTTAGTTCTTGTCTTCTTTAGATGTAGTTATAGTGTCCAAATTGTTATGCAACTTTGTCACTGTTTGTTTTCTTGTTTTGTGTTTCTGTATTCTTCACTTGGTTCTTTTGGCTTTTGGTGTTTTTTTTTTTTTTTTTTAAAGACAGGTTCTTGTCATGTAGTTCAGGCTGGTCCTGAAGTCACTATGTAGCCCAGGCTGGCCTCAAACTCATGCTAATACTCCTGCCTCAGACAGGCATGTGCCACCATGCCTGGCTCCTTGCTTAGTCTTAATGACTCATTTAAAACATTACTGTAGTTGAGCACAGTAGCACATGCCTGTAATCCCAGCTACTTGGGAAGCTGAGGCAGGTTCTAGGCCATCTTGAGTAACTTAGTGAGACCTTGTCTCAAAAAACAAATTTTTTTTTTTGGGGGGTCTATTTGAGACAGGCTCTTGCTGTGCAGTTTAAGATGGCATTCAACTCACTTTGTAGACCAGGCTGGCCTCAAACTCACAGCCATCCTCCTGCTTCAGCCTGGCGAGTGCTAGAATGACAGGCATGAGCCACTACCCCTGGCCTTTTTTTGGGGGGGGGGGGGAGTTCACTATATGGTTCAGGGTAGGCTTGAACTTAGTTTGTAGCCCAGGCTGGCCTCAAACTCATGACAGTCCTCCTTTCTCAGCCTCCCAAGTGCTGGGGTTATAGGCATGTGCCACCATCCCCTTTTTTGGTTTTGTGAGACAGAGTCTTACTGTGTAGTTCAGGCTGACCTTGAACTCACTATATAGCCCAAGCTGGCCTCAAACTTGCAGTAGTCCCCCTACCTCAGCCTCCTGAGTGCTGGGGTTATGGGTGTGTGCTACCATGCCTGGTTTAGAAATTTTTATTTTTATTTTAGAAATTTTTAAAAATGACTGAGATGTAACTCACTGTGAAGACCCTAGGTTCAGTCTCCAATGTTGAGGCTGAGGTGATTGCTCTGGTTCTAAGAATCAGGTACATAAAAATATACTCAGAAATTTCATGTTTTCCTCTGCTACCCTGTTTCTTCCCATTTCTTCCCATTCTGTTCATACAGAGTTTAGGGCTTGGATTTCCTCCAAAAGATGCTGAAGTCCTCACAGTCCCTGTACATGTGACCTTATTTGGAAATAGGGTCTTTGTAGGACTTAAGATAAGCTAAGGTCATTAGGATGGGCTCTGGCCCAGTACCACTGATGTCTTTATGGGGAGATTTGAACAGAGATTAGATACAGATAGAGCAAGCCAGAGAGGGCAGGTGTCTACAATGTGTCTGTTGTGTCTGAGACCACAAAAACTGGGAGAGGGCTGGAAAGAGACCCTGCCTTGGCCTCATAAGGAGCCAGCCTTGCCTACTCTTTGACTTCAGACTTCTGGCCTCCATAACTGAGAGACAGTATGTGTGTAAGCACATACACAGTACTGGGGATTGAACCTAGGGCCTTGCTCATGCTAAACAAGTGCTGTACACCAAGCCTCATCCCTAGTCTGAAAGCTACATTGCTTTTGCTTAAGCCACCCAGTTTTTTTGTGGCACTTTTCTCTGGTAGCCACAGGAACTTAATATATATCTTGTCAATAACCACTTTGGTTTGAATTGTATGCCCAAGAAGATATGTTTAGGTCCTCACCCCTGTACCTGTGATGGTCACCTTGCAAGTGAGTCAGGTTGAGATGAGGTCACATTGGAGTATCCTGGGCCCACTCTAGGATGCCTAGTTTCTGTCTAAGAGGGAATACGGACTCTGCCAAAACACAAGAAAAGAGAAGTCTATGTGACAACAGAGTCTGAGACAGGAGTGATGCATCCACGGACCACAGAATGTCGTGGGCTGTAGGCAGCACTAGAAGCCAGGAGAGGTCTGGACAGACAGACTCGCTGAGAGCCACAGAGAGAATCAATTCCACCATTCAGTATAGCTTCCAAACTGTGAGAGGATGACTCTCTGTGGTCTTAAACTGTCCAGTTTGCAGTGCTTTGTAACTGCTGCCCTGGAAACCCCCATTGGGTGCTTCTTGCTGCATTTGCACAGATAAGCAAAAACATGGCTATTTTCTTTCATTTCTTTTTCCCATGTACTATATATATATGGTCCGTATATATAATAAAACTATAGAAAGAGCTATATGCAGTAGATGTCTCAACTGTGTTTTTAATGACAAAATACTGAAAACAGCTTTTATATCCACCAGTCAGAAACTAAGTACTTCTTCATTACATTGAAACACTGTGTGTCACATAGAGGTCTGTACTAACAGGAGTGATCTCAACACGTGTTCTTGATTATAGCAACTGGAAGACACTGAAATACAGAAACGTATCGTGGTCATGAAGAAATTGCTCCCCAACTCCAAGAGCAAGTGTGGTGGCTTGTGGGAGGCTCTGAACACTAAGCCCTAAGCCTCTTCTTTTTCAATTTTTCTTGATTTCAGTTTCCTTTGGGGATGAGATGCTTTTAGCCGAGCAAGGTAGGGAAGGAATATACCCCTTGGTTTTGTGAGAAGGCCTCAGATGAGTAGTAAGGAAAGGGCCTCCCAGCCCTTTGGAAGTGGGACAGGAAGAGAGGAAAGTGACCCTCAGGAAATCTGCTTCTTTGATGACAGAGGGCACCAAGGGTGCCTAGGCTCTGTGAGGGATCCACTAGCATGGAAAGCCAGCCTTTTCCTGTGGAGTTGCAGTATTGTCTCCTGTTCCTGGGCATGTGTACAGAAAGTTAAGTGCCCTCTTTGTGTCAGTGGTGGAAGGAGCAAGAGGTGAGCTCTCATTGGTAGAAGGAGCATGAGTGGTGACCACCCACTGTGGGCACAGGAGTCGTGCACACCTGTTGAAGAGCAAGGCAGGATTTAAGGATTATGGGATGGGTGAGCTGGAATGCCAGCCTGGAGATACGGTGACCTGATTGTGGTCAGGAATAAAACTTCTGCCTTTTGGGAAGTAAGGTGATACTAGTATCAGAAGATGGCCATACAGAGGTTAAGGGTTGGATCACAAGCCAGAGCACTGATGGGAAAGCTTTTGAACTCACTGCAGTGTGAGGAATGAGGGGTTGGGTGAGGGTAGTGTCTAAAGGACAGGAGAGCAGATTAAGCCACATGGCTAGCGCAGGGGAAGAACAGTGATGATGACACTGCTCAGGTAACCACCCTGAGAGGCCTGTCCCTGGCCTTTCCAGTGTGACCTATAGGGAGCTGCCAAGTAGAGAATGGTAAGAGGGACTCGAGTATTGAATGTGAGACTGTCTTAAACACTTATGCCACTCAAAAGAGGTAGAGCACTATCAGCCATTGCTGGCCTCTGCTCTGGGCCAAGCACTCAGGCTGAGTAGTATGTGCTGGAGTCATAGTGCTATGGGTAAAACTTGAATCCAGATCCCATCCCTTCCCAGAGGCTGAACTCAGGTCCTTCTGACATCTTTATTCAGGCCTCATATGTCCTACAATACTTTACAGCAGGGGCCAAGCAGCTTAGGGTTGTATTATTTATAAGTCCAAATATAAGCCAAAAGAACAGATTATTTTTTTAAATTATCTTTTGGGGATATAGAAGCTGATATGTTAGTTTTTGAAACGTACTTACTAAAAAAGTTATATCATGTACAGGTACATTTACTCTATGATGCATGTGATCATTATATGGATCTAAAATGTACCAATAAAAGTAATTGCAAAATTAAAAAATTTTTTTAAAAAAAAGCTAATTGCAAAAAAATAAATAAAAAATAAAACCTACTTATTTATGCAGATGTGGTGGTGCATGCCTATAATCCCAGCATTTGGGAGGCTGAGACAAGAGAATAGCTGAGTTTGAGGCCATCTTGGGCTACAAACTGAGGTCAAGGCCAGTCTGAAGTGCATAGTGAAACCTTGCCTCAAAAAGAAAAAAAAAATTTTTTTTTAAATCCTCTTTATTTGTGGTCATTCTGCATCGTTCCTTTCTATCCGTTACAGATTTGCAAGGAAGAGCACCATGCATTCATTGAGATCTAGCTGTCCACAAGGAAAGTCATATCTTGAGACCACTTGTCTATTGGACATCTGCTAAGCAGCTCTGGGGCCCTGACCTGCTGGCATAGGGGGCTGGCAAGTGATGCCAGGACTCAGTTCTGCCTGCTGGGTAGAGTGCAGGGTCTGTTCGGTTTCTCTGATTTTGAAGGCTGAGGAGGATGAGTGTAGACAGCATCAGGTGGAGACATATCACCTGAGCTGTGTCATCCCTCACTGTGCTCTTCCAGAAGGCTTCTGGACCCTTGATGCTGTACAGGAAGTTACCTTAAATGAGTGTGATCCTCTTCTTGGTTGCCAGGTGGAATAGAGGATTAGCTGCTTTTCCGTAAAACCCACTTAGAAGTGTAAGGGAATGTTACCAGACTTCATATCAAAACAGTAGCAGCTATGTGATATTTATTACTTTTTTTCCCCTTTGGTACCAGGAATCAAACTCAAGACCTTGCACTTGCCAGGCAAGCCCTTATGCCACTGAGCTATATCCCCGGCCCCATTTATCACTTTTCATCCTGCTGTTGAACAGCCCGAGTTAGTGAAATCCATAGAGGCTCTGCTTCGCAGACTAGATGTAGATGAATTAGGACATTCTGCTCCTGAATATTAATTCTCATCCTTTCTGCACATTTGTCTTTTCAGGAAAGCCAATTGTGTGTCCTCAGAGGTCCACAGTCCAGCTGAGGAGCCACCGGCAACAGCTAACTTCTAGCTTCTATACAGGACAGCTATACAGCACGCAGGCTGCTGAGGACCAGAAGGAGGAGCCCCTGCACTCCATCATAAGCAGCACGGAGGTGGTACAGGGTATGTGTTCAGCCAGAGCTGATCTGCGTAGCCCTTCTTGGTTCACTGCCAGCTCACAAAGGACAGGTTTAAGGTAGAGGTAGTACCTCCTGTTGCCAGTAGCACTCAGGTCTAGGTTGTCCCAGATTACAGGATCCATTTCCCTCCCAGTTAGGAACTTCTGGTTTTCTCTGGGTAGTACATCTTGCACCCTCTGGTGGTAGCTCAGGAATCTGCCCGGTGGCAGTACATGACACATCTGCTACTAATCAGGAAAACTGGACAGGAAATGAGCATTGGCCCCACTTGGCAGGACTATGTTGTGGAAAGGCAGACTTGAGCCAGGCTCCATTTCTGGCTTTTAAGTGAGATGAAAAGAAGTGTTAAGAAGAAAAGCAAGATTTTCTTTTTATTTTGCTTTCTAAATAATATATTAGAACATTACCTTTTTTTTTTTTCAAACTAACACAGGGTCTGGTTGTTAGGAAAGCCTGTATGAACTCATGAGAACTATGGTTTATGAGAGGTGCCTTTGGCCTCAGCTGAGAAAGAGTCTTGCTCCTGAGACCTCCTCACCTGAGAAACTTTGTTCCTGTCAACTTTTTCATTTTATTTACTCTTCATAGATGTTTAAAATTCAAACCCTTAAACCTCCTTTTGAATATATGTAGCATGTTCTTCCATAAATATAGAACTTAAATTTTATTGGTATTATCTGTGATTCATTACCAGGTTCTACCTCCAAACATGAGTTCCAGGCAGAGACAAAGAAGCTGTTGGACATTGTGGCCTGTTCCTTATACTCAGAAAAAGAGGTAGTGTGCATGTTTACAACTCCCAGGGCTAGCAAGTGTTCTGGCAGAACTGCTTTGAACCATCCTAAGGAAAAGAGTGGGTCCTATATTAGCTGTGAAAATGTGTTAGTCTGTGGACAGGCCTTGATTTTAATCTGCTAGTGAGAGTATTTTTCCGAAATCTGTTGTGGTTTCATGAATAAATGTATCCAGATGATTCTTTGAGCCAGATTTATTCTAGAAGTTAATTGAATTGTGCTGATTTTTAAATCCCCTAGACACTGTCATGGGGTTCTTCTGTTGGGGTGCTCAAGGGCCTCTGTGTTTGTTTGCCTCTTCACCTGGTGGGAGTCAGCAGTTGAGGAAGAAGATAGCCCTGCCCTGTGTGGGGCCTGGAGGGAGTTAAAACTCATTTAGCAGTTATAGGACTTGGAAAAAGTAGTGGAGATCATATAGGCTATCAGTTCCATACTGATGACTGCTGAGATGCTAAGAAGATTTTGAAAAAAGGGAAAGCAAAAAAAAAAAAAAAAGGGGGGGGGAGAGCATAATATTAAGTTCAGTGGGGATTTTTAGGAAATGTGTCCAGGTCTTGTTAAATGTGTCCAGGTCTTGTTCTGTCTGGTCAGCCACCTGCCTGTGTGCTCCATGAACTACAGCACTTGAATAGGAGCTCTGTGTGAGATGAAATTGCCTTTTAGACCCAGAGAAGACTATAGGGGCTGTGGCCACCTTTCCTGTGGAAGGAGGAGGCTCTGGTATTTGAGCACCTGTACCAGATGAAATGAAGCAATGAATCTTTTTTCTTGGAGTAGAAAAGAGATGGGGTGGGGTAGCATCTCTGTACAAGAATTGGGAAAGAAATGGATCCCCCTGGGATTCTTCTTAAGTTTGAGTTAACAGATAGACACATAACTTTAGGCTCAGCTGAACATCCTGAAAGGAGAGATCAGTCAGACTCAGCTTCCCACAAAAAACTGTGCTGAGGAGTAGTGCGCCCTCCCCCTTTAGTTGTTGTGTGGTCTGCCCAGAGGAGCTATCTGACAGCCATGGGGCTCTGTGTCTGAAGACTAGGGATTCTGTGGTGGATTCTGACTTTTATCTATTGAAATGCAGCCAATCAGCCACATCCACAGAGCCCTTCACCCTTCTTCTTCCTACTTCTGTTTCTAGGTGTTCATACGGGAGCTCATCTCCAATGCTAGTGATGCCCTGGAAAAACTGCGCCATAAACTGGTATCTGATGGCCAAACATTGCCAGAAATGGAGATTCACTTGCAGACTGATGCTGAGAAAGGAACCATCACAATCCAGGTACTTCCTTCTCGGAGCTCAGGTGTATGGCAAATATTGTATATGCAGAGGATGATCAGGCCAACCTGGGGAGCAGTGGTTCTGAGTTACATGCTGACATAGAGAGCTCACACTGCATTCTAGTTATGTCTGGCTCAGATGTTACTGATCATCTTTCCTGTCTGGAGACTTTTGTTCTAATTTACTGTAAATTAATACTTGTCTGTCATAGGAAATTTGGAAACTATAGGAGGCAGAAGAGAAGTAAATGTAAAATCACCAGTGTGTGGCTTGCGTTTTTATTATCTTAGTGGTATCTTTTCAAGGGCAAAAGGCTTTTTGTCATCATTATTGTTACTGCTTATTGTTAAGTTTTTTTGTTTTTTCTTTTTCCTGTGCACAGGATCCAACCCAGAACCTTGTACATGCTAGGCAAGAGCTCCACTGAGTTACATCACTAAGCTTCTTAAGTTTTTTAATTTTTAAGGATTTTGTAAAAAAAAAAAAAAAAGAATTTTGTAACTCTGTGTGTGTGTGTGTGTGTGTGTGCAGTGCTAGGGATAGAACCCAGGCCTTCTTGCATGTTAGGCAAGCATTGTACCAGTGAGCTATATTCCTAGCTCAAATTTTTATTTGAAGGCAAGTTATCACTTTTTCTTTTATGCTTCATGCTTTTAGTGATCAAAGAAATTTTTAAATTTCTCCTATAAAGGCAGATTTTTTCTCCTATTTTTTTAAGAAGAGTTTTTGGGAGTTTGTTTGTTTGAATACCAAGGGTTAAACATAGGGACATTCTGACACTGAGGTACATTCCAAGCCCTTCTCTCTCTCTCTCTCTCTCTTTTTTTTTTTTTGAGACAGAATTTCACCATGCAATTCAGGCTGGCCTTGAACTTACTTTATAGTCCAGGCTGACTTCAAACTCTCAGTGATCCTTCTGCCTCAGCCTTTGAGTACTAGCATTACAGGGGTGTGCTACCACACCTGGCTTTTTTGCTGTTTTTATTTTGAAATAAGATCCCACTAAGTTTCTCAGGCAAAACTTGAATTTGCAATCCTCTTGCCTCAGCCTCTAAAATAGCTTGGATTACAGGAATGCCCACCACGTGACTCTTCTGAGAAGTATATACCTTCAGCTCCTAAGGTTAATCTATGCACTATTTCAACCAAATTTTTGCATATGATGTGAGGTCAAGGTTGAAACTGATTTTGTTCTCGTGGCTGCAGCATCATCTGCTTAAAGATTTCCATCCCCATTGCATTATTTTGAGACCTGGTTAGAAATCGAGTAGCATGTCCCTTGTGACTCTGGGAAGATTTGTTTCTTTGATCTGTATCCTGTATCCATCTAAAACAGTTATATTGTACTGTTTTACTATTGTAGCTTTATAGTAAGTTTTAATTTGGGGGGGGGGCTACCCGGGATCGAACTCACGACCTCGTGCTTGCAAGGCAGGAGCTTAAGCCACTGAGCTAAATCCCTGGCTATAGTAACTTTTAAAATTAGGTAGTATAAATTCTCCAACTTTGTTGTTGTTTAGTGGTGCACACTTGTAATCCTACCTACTCAGGAGACTGAAGCAGGAAGATCACAAGTTTAAGGCCATCTGACCAATTTAGCAAGACTGTATCTCTAAATAAATAAGGGCTGGGAATGTGGCTCAGTGCTTGCTGGGTTCTCTGAATTGTATAAATTTTAATATCAGCTTGTCATTTTCTATAAAACCTGCAGATTTTCATAGGGATTGCAGTGAGTCTGTAGTTCAATTTAGGAAGAAACCAAGTGCATTGAAAGCAGAAATTATTAGATACAGTTTTTCTTACATCAGTCTAACATGAACCTTTCCCTTGGGATTTTGTTGAAAGTTCTAGTATGTTGCAGTGAACATTTCAGTGTGAATTATGTTTCAGCTGGGTGTCTTGGCACATGCCTGTAATCGCAGCTCTCAGGAAGATGAGACAGAAGGCATTGGCTACATAGTGAGTTCAAGACCAGCCTAAACTACATACTGAGACCTGTATCAAAAAGAAAAAAGTAAATTATACTTAATGATTATTGCTAACTAGAAACTAATTTTAAACCATTCTTTATTTGTAATTATTTTATGTTCACAATAAATATATCAGGGCAGATTTTGGAATCTTCCTGCCAGTATCTCAGAGAAAAGGCAATAGAAGCCTCTTGGTGTCCCATCCTGTGTTGGGTCCTAGGGCCTTTGCACATGCCTGAGTGCACTGCAGTGATGGAATCTGGTGCCTGCACAGAGGCACTGACTGTACCCATCACCCCACTTCCCAGAGCTATGCTTGACATTTAGCGTCTCTCTCCTCAGGATACTGGCATCGGAATGACACAGGAAGAGCTGGTATCTAACCTAGGCACGATCGCCAGGTCAGGTTCAAAGGTAAGCACAGGCCCAGCCTCACTCCTATAGGGAACCAAAATGGAGTAAGGACATGACCAGATGAATTCCATGAGGGGGGCACCATGGGGATGTTTATGACCTTGTTTCACTTTAGTGTCATGGGAACCTCTAATAGTTTCAGATAGCATGTGCATTTTATACGTGAAAGGGTTGAAGGGAGCGCTCTGTCCAGAGCTATAAACCACAGTCCATTTGTAGGTTCACTGTTTTCTGAAGTCTAGAATACTCCATTCCACCTCCTTGCTTTTCTGCAGAGTCATTTGGCACTTTCCCACACTGCATGAACTTGACACAGATGCTCTGGAGAGGGTGCTTACTACTTGTTCCTATGCTTCCTCCCCTTCTTTCCTCTCCCCTTCTCCTCTCCCCCTCACTTCTTCTTGAGATGAGATCTTGCTTTGTAGTGAAGACTTGCCTTGAACTCAGTATTGTATTCTAGTCTGGCCTTGAACTCGTGGCAATTATCCTGCATCAGCCTCTCGAGTGTTGGGACTATAGGCATGTGCTACAATGCCCAACATCACTTAGTTGTTCAAAATGGTGGTGGGAAGTGTCCATGTCATTGTTTCAGAGTTAATGGGTCCTGGCATGTGCTGGAGGAACATGCATAGAAGTCAGGTATGCCAGCTCTAGTACAGAAGGGAGCAGCCTCCTCCTGACCACCCTTTGCCACCACAGGCCTTTCTGGAAGCACTGCAGAACCAGGCGGAGGCCAGCAGCAAAATCATTGGCCAGTTTGGAGTGGGCTTCTACTCAGCCTTCATGGTGGCTGATAAAGTGGAGGTCTATTCCCGCTCTGCAGCCCCAGGGAGCCCAGGCTACCAGTGGCTTTCAGATGGGTAAGCAAGTGAGGAAAACGCCTCTTCACATAGGGAGTGGTCCCGTCCTTGGTGATACTTGGAGTCGATATTACATGGTGTGCAAATTGGAAGTTACCACTAACTTTGGAAACTGAGGAAATGCAACAGACATGTTGTGGGCGGTTTACATGAAGTTTGGGAAAGAGTTCCTTTGGGGTCCTAAAAACCCCATTGCTCTCACCAGTCCCTGTTCTACAGTACTAGCCTGTCCAGGCTGAGCTCCTCCATGCAATGATATGACCTTTCTCCCAGTTGCCCCAGTGATCATCTTCCTCTAACCTCTGTGCTATGGAGCTCCTCTACTGCCACCTAGCTGGACTCAGAGGGGCACATCTACCTGGGGCTTCTCCATGAGATACTTGGAGATGATATCTGTCGGACAGAATGTTAAAGATTTTTCCTTGGCCCCAAAATTTCATTTTTGAATTATATGCTGCTGATTGCATCTAGCAGCACCCTAAGGGCAGGAGTTTGGCCTTGGTAAAACTTGCACTTTGCCCCAGTCTAGACTGAGGATCCATAAATTCAATGAAAGCAATACTCTGTGTGGACATGGCCAGGTGTCGGTGAGGCCCCACCTGGGATGTCTCCTCTCCCTGCTCTCTGCTATTCTCAGCCCACCCTCCACCAGGCTCAGAAACAACATAGTAGGTAGTCTCTTTTTCCCCCCAGGCATCTGGTGCCCATATGAGCAGGCCCAGGCCCTAATGCTTCAGATCTGTTGAGTCACACATACCTTGGAGGTTCTTCTAGAAAGAGACTTGCAAGGTAGCTGAGGGACTCACACATGATACTACAGCCAGCGGTCCTCCCTACTGTCCATTTGGCCAGTCTGAGAGGCTTTTCTGGGGTCCACCCCAGGGACATGCCCTCTTTGCATATACGTTGGGAAAATTCCAGTAAGACTGGATTTATGTACAAAGGTTGTTAGGTAGTGATGTGTAGAACTGGCTGGTCCTTTCCTTTGTGTCCTAGCTCTGGGGTGTTTGAAATTGCTGAAGCTTCAGGTGTTAGAACGGGGACCAAAATTATCATCCACCTCAAATCAGACTGCAGAGAGTTTGCCAGCGAGTCCCGTGTTCATGGTAAGGGACCTGGGCCCTGGAAGGGTGGGCACAAGCACATTCACCAGGCTCCACCTGCATGAGCAGCATGTAAGCACAATTGAGCAGGACCAAACTTCAGAGTTTGGCCCCTGGGTCAGTTGAAGAGGAACCCCTACTGGCTCTGTGCTGGGGAACTTGAAGGCCAAGGCTTACAGCGCACTGGGCACCACTTTCAATCTTATTAATGGTGCTTTTGGTGAAGTTTGTCCTACTGTGAGATCTTAGGGTATTCTGTATTTACCCAGTAGAACTTCTGACCCGAGGTGTTCCTGAGGGCCAGAGGGAGTCAGGTCCTTCTGTGAGTTGTATCTCTCTCTGGATCTCATTGAGAGTTGGTTAAAAGATTGCTGAGCATTTTCTGGACACAGCATTATGCCATCAGGCCTGGTCCTATGCCTCCAGGGGGCCTCAGCCTCATAGTAGATCCAAGAGGTTATCTCCTTCAAGTTCTGCTACCCACCATGTGATGCAGGTAACACAGATGTCTTTGCTGTGTCCTGGTCCTGCACCTTTGAAATGACACAGCATGACCCGCTCTTGCCAGCAGGCTGTGCTCACCTTGAATCCTCAGGTCTTCACCATTGTCTCTGTCTCCTGCAGATGTGGTAACAAAATACAGTAACTTCGTCAGCTTCCCCCTGTATCTCAATGGAAGGCGCATTAACACCCTGCAGGTGAGGCCCTGAGCTGCCTACAGGGCTTGAGCAGTATGGAGACAAATAAGTACACCCAAAACACGTATTTGCAGGTGGAAAAGCACCGGTGACAAGGGATGGAGAGGCACAGGTGACACGGGAAAGGGGGGAGGGAGAGCACAGGTCCCTGACACAGCATACCCCAGTCTATACACAGCCAGCCAGGAGCTCAGGGGTCATGAGGTGTGATCTACACATCTCACAGATCAGTATACTGTCTGGTCACGTTCAGTGCATTCCACATTATGCAGCTTCCTCCACAGCCAGTGTTTCATCCCTCCATAAAGCAGCCGTGTCCTCAAGTACTCCCTCTCGCTCCCCCTTCCTTGGCCCCCCGGCAGCCACAGTCTTACTTTCTTTGTTGCTTTGGACATTTCATATAGATGGAATCATATAATACATGGCCTCTGGGATCTGGCTTCTTTTACTGAGCTTAATGTCTTCAAGGTTCAGCCATGTTTTAGCTTATATCAGTGCTTTGTTCCTTGTCATGGCCCCCTACTGAAGGGGCCCCATTTTGTTCATCAGCCCACCCAGTAGATAGCATCATTATTTTTATCCTCAGCTCCACTCCTTCCTCCTAACCCTACTGGGGCACTTGTTCCAGAGCCTTTTGCATGTCTCCTCTGCCCCTACCCTAGGACTGGAACAGGAGAACCTGAGGGAGAAGTCTGTCCCTAAGACCTTGCCCATCTGTGCCAGGAGGCCACTCTAGGGGCATGTGCTCTACTAGTTTACTCCATGCAGCCGTTGGGAAGATGTTTTAAATATGTCTCCCCATCGGTCTCCCTTTCTAGGCCCTCTGGATGATGGATCCCAAGGAACTCAGTGATTCACAGCATGAGCAGTTCTACCGCTATATCACCCAGGCCTATGATAAGCCCCGCTACATCCTGCACTACAAGACGGACGCACCACTCAACATCCGGAGCATCTTCTATGTGCCAGAGACGGTGAAGTGCTCAATTTGCCCCATCATGGCCCTGGGTTAGCCACTCCACTGCTCCTCTGGAGTTAGGGCATCCCCACAGCCACAGCAGTGTCCCCAAATGCCACAGTGTGCCAATATGCCACACTGGCACTTGACAGGATTAGAGCAAAAGAAAGCAGAGCCTTCTATATGTGGAGCATTGGTGATTTCAGTCTCCCACTGCTTGTGCACAGTGAAGAGATGTTTTATGTGACACCTTTCATGCAAGCTGGATGCTGGGTTTGGAGGCAGACTGGCCTAGAGTGCCAGGGGGAGCCATAGGAACAGCTGTTAGCTCTCTCAACCAGCCAGACCATGAGGTGCAGAGCAGTATCAGGTTTTCTACTCAATGTTCTGGAAAAGCTGTGGCAGGTTCCCAGTGCCAGGGCCCTCTGTGTACTCTTCCTGGCTCTCCAGCTCCCTGGCTCATGGAGGTGCACAGAGGCTCAGCTGAGTCCTAGAGCAAAGAGCCCTGTACAGGACTTCTTCAACTTGCCTGCCTTTACCTGACCGTCAGCGTCCCCTGGAACTGGTTAGAGATGCTGAGTCTCAGCCTTTAGGAAACTCCAGATGAGAGCCCACAGAATGATAGAACCCAGTGCCCATGCAAAATAGGCCCTAGCAGTCCTGTGAGGGCTTAGGAAAAGGAGCTTGGCTTTTCAGCTGCAAGTCACCATAGTAATTACTAACCCTGCTGGCCAAGACTCAAAAGCCCATTGGACTGTGCTACAGCAGACCAGTGAGGCAGAGTGTTAGTGAACCTGTAGGCACTAAAGATCAAATTCCTGTGTCTTAAAATAATCCTATCTGATTTTTTTTCTACAACTATTTAAAAATGTAAAAATCATCCTTAGGCCATACACAGATAGGCAGTGAGGCATTGGCCTATGGCCCGTGGTCTCCTAACTTCTAGAAGGGTTTGGGTCCATCTCTGGGACATACAGTCCTCAGTAGTTTTCGTTTAGATTAGTTTGGTTTAGTTTTTGGTATTGGAAATTGAATTCACAACATTATGCTTGCTAGGCAGGCACTGTGCCATTGAGCTATATCCCTGGCCCCAGTCCTCAGCATTAAAGACCCTCTACAAGGAGTGGTTTGTAGAGGGCAGCAGCCATCCCACCCCTACAAGCCCTGGTGTGGTAGGGGTGTATTCACTGTACCTTAGACTTCCAGTGGAGAATATGGGGAGGCATGGATAAGGGATAATGGTGGAGCGTTGTGTCTGCAACCTTTCTTGCCCGCAGGGTTCATCACCTAGGGCAGCCTTTGGGAGGGCTGGCTTTCTGGCATCTTGCCTTCAGGCTCTGCCTCTCTGTGGCTGAGGCACATTTCTACTGTTGCCACCTGACCTTGTGTTTTCTTGCCCCCAGAAACCATCCATGTTGGATGTGAGCAGGGAGCTGGGCTCCAGTGTGGCACTGTATAGCCGCAAGGTCCTCATTCAAACCAAGGCTACAGACATCCTGCCCAAGTGGCTGCGCTTTGTCCGAGGTATGGTGGCCCAGTACCTGTGCTGTGAGGTGTGGGCTGGGCCTATGCCTATGAGTGGCTTTCATGGGGTCTTTTACCCTTGCCTTTGGAAAGCAGGTGCTGGTCTGGTTCCGAGATTGTCTTTCTCGGCATGGCTAAGTGCACTGACTGTGTTTACAGAGTGGCCAGGGAAAACTGCTTGAACCCTCGGGAAGCTTCTTGGCCTTAGCACTAGTGATGATTGGTTGATTGAGGGGTGGAGGGTATTGAGTTGAGTTCATTTAGTATTTTAAAATATATAAGGGTCAGATTTATGCATGAATTAAGTTGAATTTGAGATTACAGTTTAGTAAAGAAATCAGTATTTAAATTCAATTAAAGACAAAACAGTTGAAGTAAGTACATGTTGTAAATTTTTAAAAAAAGTTCAGCATTTAGAATTTTGTAATCACAAAGGCACACTGTACACTATATAGTTAAGATTTTTGGGAGGCTGAGCTTGATGCCTCATGCCTATAATCCCAGAACTTGGGAGTCTGAGGCAGGAAGATTGCCATGAGTTTGAGGTCAGCCTGTACTACATAACAAGACCCCATTTTTGGAGATAAGATCTTGCTGTGTAGTGCAGGCTAGCCCTAACCTCACCATGCAGTCCAGGGTGGCCTCAAATTCACAGTGATTCTCCCGCCTTAGCCTCCACTGGCATGCAGCCACCACACTCTTCCTAAAGAAGAGAATTTTAAAGATAAAATCCAGTATATTTTCCAGTGTCCCATGGCTTCTGAGGCCACAGGCAACCTGCCCTTAGATGTGTCATCCAGCTGGTGGACAAACAGGATAGAATGAGGCTCTTACCTAATCAGGTTCATGTAAGGCCAGACTGTAGAGGAAGGGTTAGTCAGGAGCAAGGAGGACTTGAGTGGTGGTTGACAATTCACAGGCATGGGGAGTCCTGACTTACCCTGTCCTTCTCAGGTGTGGTAGACAGCGAGGACATCCCCCTAAACCTCAGCCGGGAGCTCCTGCAGGAGAGCGCCCTCATCAGGTAAGCCACAGGCAGGCAGCCTGATTCCTGGTGAGCACCCGGCCCTCCCTGTCGAGCTCTGGCCCACCACCCTGGCTGGGAATACAGGAGCCAAGAGGAGTATGAAGAGTTGAGGCCAGGCCTCTGGCCCTTGAAAGCCTCTGGGTGCCTGTGCTGGCCTCTGAGGGCTACTCTACCCCCAAGAGCTCATTCTGTGGTCCAGAGGAATTTGAGACTGACTGGTCACACACAGGCCAAGTAGGGCCAGCCCACATGGCTGTACCAGGGTTCAAGATTCTCTATTCGGGGGCTGGGGATTTAGGTCAGAGGCATAAGCGCCTGCTTGGCAAGTGTGAGGTCATGTGTTTGATCCCTGGTACCAAAAAAAAAAAAGATTCTCTATTTGTATCCCTCCATCACCCAATCTGGCACCAGACTCTTTAGATGGTCCTTATTGAAAACTGTATTTACTATTTTCTTAGTGAAAGTGATATTTTCTTCTTAAAGGATGTGTAGGTCACCCAATCCTAACCTAGAGATGGCCAGATTTTAGACTTGGTCTAAAGCTGGAGCTGACTAGTGATGCCTGGGCACACACTGCCCAAGGCTTCCTTTTCCCACTCACCTTCAGAAGTGGATCCCACCACCTACAGTGGTGATACATGCCTGTAATCCTAGCATTCTGGGAAGCTGAGCAGGAGAATTGCAAGTTCAAGCCAAGCCTGGGCAATTCAGTGACTTAGTGAAACTCTCAAAAGAAAAAAATTTGTTCATTTTGTCTTTTTGAAACAGGGTTTCACTGCAATTCAGACTGACATTGAACTTACTTTGTAGCACAGGCTGGCCTTGAACTCACAGCAGTCCTCTTGCCTCAGCCTCTTGAGTGCTGGAATTATGGGAGTACACCAGCATACACAGCCAAGAAAAAAAAAGTTTTAAAGGCTGCAGATGTCACTTAGAATGGGCTCAATCCCTAGTACTGTTTTTTTCTTAAAATGGATCCCACCATGTGAATTTTCTAGTGTTTTTTTAATAATTAAAATTATATTTATACTATTTTGTTGGGTTTTTTTTCTTTCTACATAGGACTTTTGTATACTTTTCTGTGCTGCTAATTTGTGGGGAAAGCACAAATGGGGAGTCCTGACTTACCCTGTCCTTCTCAGGTGTGGTAGACAATGAGGACATCCCCCTAAACCTCAGCTGGGAGCTCCTGCAGGAGAAAGCAGTTTTTTAAAATTATATGATAGCATATTGCCTGGATGTACATAGTTGATCTGGTGTGTTAGGGTTAGGGAATTATTTTTCTCATTGAATACAAATACATTGTATAGTAAGTTTTAAAAGGACCTCAGTACATTTTACCAGTACTGGCAACTGTGGCCTTGGTGCACTGCCTGCATTGCCATTGGAGAGCGCACTTGCTGACAATGGCAGGGCATTTCTGGGCTCTGCATAGCAATTTTTTATGATTAGCAGCAGCATGCTTTGGTTGATATATTTGCATGATGGTGCCAAGGGTACTATGGATCCTTCTTGGCTTTGCTTCATGTTAAGCAAAAAGGATTAGGCCTAGTGCTGCAGAATTGCTGGTGTTGGCAGGTTCTCCTAACATATGCCTAGCCCAGTTATGGGTTATAGTCGGGAAAATTCTAGGTACTAGGTCTAGGATTAGGTGAGGCAAGAGAAGACTCCAAAACCAAGTAAAGCTGACCTGGGTCCAGGAAGCTCCAGTAAAATGAAGAAATTGACTGAATGTGGCTCTTGGAATCCCAGTGGCTGCATCTCTGTTTCCCGATTCCCCCTGCATCATTACTGTTTATTCACCAACACAAGCTGTTCTGAGCCCTTCTCAGATAGCTCTTCATCCTCTATGCTGTAGCCATTTCTTCCCCACATTATAGTTGCAAGGATCAAGTTGCAGAGAGGTCGTACTTATCTGTAAAGGAACCTGTATGTTTTGGCTATAGCCCAGCACACGGAGCTGGGCTGTCTGCTGTGCCATGCTGCAGGAGTGGTATCTGGCCACCTGGTAACTGCATGTGTTGTCAGATTGTCAATCTGGATCTCATCTTAATCCAAAGACTCTGCCTTTATGGAAGTTTTGAAAGAACCTGAAGAATTGAAGGCTTAGAAGTTGAAAGTACTGTGCAAAGAGCATTTTTTTGTGCACCTTTGGATAGCAAGCTGTCTTCCTCCTGTTCTACCACTGCCAGGTAGCCAGAATTTCGAATCAATAAGGATACCCTTTTGCACAGCTCAGAACCAGAGTGCAGTAGGGCTCTGTCACCTCCACTGTCTGTCCTCAGCACTGTGCAGACTCCATTACTGTCCCACAGAGGAGGAGGAGCCACGCTAGTATCCATAGGCCCTTCGTTCCCTTAGCCAAGACTAGAGCCCAGGCTTTCAGAGACCAGGCCAGGCATCATTGACATGGCCCTGCATTTGTGATTGTCAGTTGCTCTGGTAAAAGAGCACAAGGATGGTCTTTCCACTTTCCAGTAGCTGGTGATATTCACTTTGATATACTTTGTTAAGGGGATGTCTGCCAGGCTTTTCTGGTTGGTGATTCTCCCCCTTGTCTTTTTTTTTTTGTACCAGAAACAACTCAGGACCTTGCACTTACCAAACAGGCACTGTGCCAGTGAGCTATATCCCTGGATCTCTTCTCCTTTTATCTTTAACTAATATCACATGAAGTGGTATTTTGAAGCAAAATAAATGTCACAGTCTTTTTCAGACATGTAGTATATTTATTTATGATATTTAAATTTAATATTTTAGGGGCTGGTGATATAGTTCAGTGGCATAAGAACCTGCCTGACAAGCACAAGGTCCTGAGTTTGATTCCCAGTACCAAAAAAAAAAAAAAAATTGTAATATATATAGGCCTCTTTTTGTTAATGGATAACAATGTTATCTATTCATTTTTTTCTGTTACTGAACATTGAACCCAGGAACCTATACATGTTAGGCAAGTGCTTTACCCCTGTGCACCACCAGCAAATCCAGTGTTCAAAGGAAGAAACAGGTTAAAATGAATGATGCACTACTACCCGGCCATTAATACTCACATCTTTTGCTAATCCTAAGGACACGAAGAAGTGCCTGTAGTTAAAGAGAAACCAGGAAACTCCTGACAGACAAATTACAGTACAACACAGTACATATGCATGTAAAGGCTGGATATCTTCACAGTACTCAGGATCAGCCCTGCGTGCTGCAGATAAGCACTACTATGGAATTTATTCTGAATACACTACATGATTCTATACCCTTCAAAGTTGGAATTCTGCAGATCAGAATATTTACCTCAGGGTCATCCAAAGGCCTAAAATTAGGAGTAACTTTATTAATGGGATCACAGGCCTGTTTCCTTAATTTGTTGCCTTTCCTTTACAAAAGTTAAACTGTAGCATGCATAGTTCCTTAATAATCTAGCACAGGACAACAATCATTCCTAAATTTATTTAAGCTTTTCTTCTTGTAGACCTATCCTGAATCCCACTCTTATGTCCTTCAGGCACAGAGAAGAGCAAGACAGGACGTGTCCTCACCTGTAGGGGGCTACAGCAGCCCAGGATGGTGTGAAGGGCACAGCACAGGGAAAGTGTCTCTTAGGGCCACAGTGGAGAGGAGGGCTGAATGGAATGTCAGAGTCCAGGAGAGGAAAAAAGTACATGCATGGAAGTGGGCAGACACTGAGTGTCACGGGCAAGCAGGTGACCAGACCCCACAGGGAGGGCAGTGGCCTTGGCAGACTGGGTATGTGGAGGGGAATAGATCAAATAGGTAATCATATGAGGTAAAAAGCAGGTAAAAACCGTGGTAACACTGTAACAAGACACAGGCTTTTCAACATCAAACGTAGAACAGAGTATCCCAGTGGCACTAGCTTAATATTGGAAGTAGTTGGGAAAGGTTGGTAGGAAATGTGGCCAGAGATGTGCTTGTACATGCACACACTCATATTTGTAAGTTTCATACCAGGAGGGCTGGCAGCAGTGACATCCCAGTAGCAACCAACATTCCAGCATCCCAGCACAAATCTGCCCACTGGTGCAGCCAGGGCTCCCCAGAGCAAACCACAGGGCTCAGACCAATTGCAGCAAAGCAGAAGAGCCTGGTCCACCTCATGGCAGCAGAAGTCCTCATTGTTTGTGGAGACTTGTCAGAGAAACAGTAGCTAGTTCACAGAGACTCACACCTGTCAGGGACAATTTGAGAATAGAATAAATAATGAAGACTTAGAATGGGGGCCTAGCATGTACAAGGCCTTGGGTTTAATCCCCAGCACAGAAAAAAATGCTTCCTAGCCATTATTTACATTTCCTAAATACCAGGTTTGTTCATGTCATTTATATCTCATGTGCTACAGTGAAAGTCTAATCATAAGTGCCATCCCTGCATCTAGAAAAACTGGCACAAAAGGAAGAGTGATTTCAAGGTGTCTTACTCAGTTGGTCTCACTGAGAGTGCCAGTCTGCATTCCCCCCTAAAGGGAGTGGCATATTCCACAGGGAGTCCTCAGCTCATTCTTTTTCACTTTGGTCCCAATGGTACTGCTTGTCCTGGGTCTTTGCTTACAGGTGGGCTGAACATGTCTCTACCTTTGTGGCTCGTTTGCATCACAGATACTCTTTTTTCTGTAGGAAGCTCCGGGATGTTCTGCAGCAAAGGCTGATAAAGTTCTTCATTGACCAGAGTAAAAAAGATGCTGAGAAATATGCAAAGTTTTTTGAAGATTATGGCTTATTCATGCGGGAGGGCATTGTGACCACTGCAGAACAGGAGGTCAAGGTACTGCAGGGGGTTTTTTTTGGTTTTTTTTGTTTTTTTCCAATTTTTTTTTTTTTAATTTGAAAGAGAATAAAACAAAAGGGGGCAGTACAGAGCAGATCAGAACAGGACAACATAGGAAACAGCACTTTACATTAAGTCAACTGGACATCAACAGTATCTAACACCATATCTCTTACTCTGCTATAGTTGAGCATAGTTTCAAATACAATAATATCAAATATAACAGAATAGTATTAAGCCATGCATAGAGTGAAAGAATTACAGGGCTTTCTGAACCGAATAACAGAAAATGATCAATGGGTACTATAATATCTCATTTTTGATAAAAAAGAAAAAAAATTGTTTGAACTATCACACATATTCAGAAGTCCTACCATGCTTTTTTTGTTCTACTACCTTTGGTTCCATCTACCACATTGTGACCCATTGGAATTTGAACATGTGTGATAGTTCAGGAGACGCTCTTGCTTCTGGTTTCCCCACCCTGGGGTGGCCGCAGCTCCCCAGACCACAGTCACTTTCCAGGGCAGCAGGCTGCTTACTGGTTGGCTCGGCGCCCTAAGTTCCAGCATGGCGCGGATCTCAGGAGACGCTCTTGCTTCTGGTTTCCCCGCCCTGGGGTGGCCACAGCTCCCCAGACCACAGTCACTTTCCAGGGCAGCAGGCTGCTTCTGCAGGGGTTTTTTTGTTTTTTGTTTTTGCTTTCTGAGTGGTGGGGTTATAGGTATGTGTCACCATGCCTGGCTGTAGAACTGAGTTTGGAGCCTTTCTCTGTCTGCCTCAGCCCTGGAGCTTCAGAGGAAGCTAATGGAGGCCTCCTTGAACATAATGATGGAGCAATAGGGCCCCTGACCACTGCTGTCTGGGTTAGTGATCAGGCCGTCTGGCTTCTGGACTTGATGTCAACACAGCAGGCCCAGCACATGATCCTCATATGCCTATACCCTTGTCCCACAGATCCTGTGCTCATAACTAGAGGACTGAGCCTCTCCTACCTGACCCAGAAGTTGGCAGGAAGAGGGTACACACTGACTTGGGGGGCTGGAGACACCACAGAAAGGCATTATAAGTCAAAGTATGTGAACCCCAGGGATAAGGAAGGGAGTACAGTTTTCTTTAGTAGGGATATTGTCTAATTGGTACAAGTCCCTTAACACTATGCTATTGGAGCCAGTAGTTCAGTTAATTGAGCAGTTCACTGCTGAAAAATGGTATGTTAATTCCCTAAAGATCCTTAGCTGTGGTTTATTGTTTTTATTTGTTTGTTTTTGAGACAGGGTCTTACTATGTAGCTCAGGGTGGCCTTGAACTCATGGCAGTTCTCCTGCATTAGTTTCCTAAGTGCTGGGATTATAGGAGTGTGCCACCATGCCTGGCTTCTTGACTGATTTTGAGATATCATTTGTATATCATGAAATCCATAAATGTCATCCTTTTGGAATTCAGTGACATTTGGGATACCCACAGTGCTGTGCAGAGTCCACCACTGTCTTGTTCCAGAACATCTTTCATCCTACCCCCCAGCAGCTACCTATAGGAGCAGCTATATAGCTATGCACACACACATACACACACACACACACACTCACTCTCTCTCTCTCTCTCTCTCTTGCAGCTGGTCTTGGTTGGTAGCATGATGGTCCCTTGCACTAGCAGCAAGGGAAGGGGGGCAACCAAACATTTGAGGTCTCGTGGAGGTTGAGCTTCAGGCCGTGGGAAGAGGTGGGGTAAAGTGCCAGCTGCCTGAGGGAAGCTCATGGCTTTTCTTCCAGGTCACCCTGCCTCCTAATCTGCAGACTCCAGAAGCTCATTGTATTGGCCTTTATAAAATCCCATTCCTTCTTATTCGTCTTGTTTTTACTTAATAGCAGCTGGTAGCATTTACTGTATCAAGGCCCTTTTTCTTTCTTTCTTTTTTTTTGGTACTGGGGATCGAACTCACAACTGCGTACTTACAAGGCAGGCACTTACGCCTCTGAGCTAAATCCCCAGCCGAGGCCCTTTTTCAAGTGCTTCATACATGTGGAACACATGGAAGCTTACCAGTAGGACCAAGAGGTGCCCATGGATCCTCACCAGGTGCTTCCTGATCCTTGTCATTACCTCTCTTTGTCTGCATCTGTCCCACCTGAGTCCCAGGCATAGCACTTTCATTTGAAACTTTCCCTCAGTGTCCTGCATACTTCTTCCCCAAGTTTCCACACTCCTTGCCACCCTTCTGTACCATGACTTTAGAGGTGACAGGGTGTAGATACGGCAGTGTCTAGGCTGGTGACACCAAGGACCAGGCTGTCAACTTGTTCCTTGTCCTTCTAGCATAGCCCACACAGACCCCAGCATTCTCACCTGGACCCAGCCTCCTGCTATAGGCTCACTGAGACTTATACCTTACTTGCCAGAACTTGTCTCTAGCCACCACTGGCTGTGAGGAAGACAAGGAAGAGTGGACTTCATGCCCTTGTCCAGGTGCCCACATGGATTGACACTGAGGACAGAGTGAAAACACTGGGTCAGGAACAGAGTTTACCATGGCAGGCTCTGGCCACTCAGAGACAGGATATACATAGCCCTCAGACCCAGAGGCACCTGAGAAAGAAGATGCTTCTGGAGGGCCTTTGGCTCTTCAGATGGAGTCTCATGGGCAGGGCAAGGATGTTCTGAAAGTCTACCGCTGCCCTCAGGGAGCTGGAAACCCTAGACTCCAGAAGGGCTGTGACCCATGGGGCAGGAGACACTCAGAGTCAAGACCTGGATCTCACTTTGACCTTCCCTGTATCTGTCTGCAGGAGGACATTGCGAAGTTACTGCGCTACGAGTCCTCAGCACTGCCCACTGGGCAGCTGACCAGCCTGTCGGACTACGCCAGCCGTATGCAGGCAGGCACCCGCAACATCTACTACCTGTGTGCCCCTAGCCGGCACCTGGCCGAGCACTCACCTTACTATGAGGCTATGAAGAAGAAAAGCACAGAGGTTGGTGAGGCACAGGGCTGCCCATGGGGTCTGCACAATGAGAGACAGATTCAAAGCCCCCAACTCTGTGCTTAGTGGAACACAGGCTCAAGGCCTGGAAGGCAATATGGTACAAGGCAGGTCTTTGCCTCCAAAGTGACTGCGTTTCTCACAGGTGGTAACGGGTAGGTTTGTCCATGAATAGTGTTTCCGCTGCCCAGACAGCTATAACCTCCCTCAGAACCTTTCGGTAAACTATCACTCAAGTTTAGAAGCACTCAGCATCCCTAAGGGCTATCCATTCTTTGGCCGTGGGCCTGATGGAGAGTCTGGGCATCCGCAGGTCCTTTTCTGCTATGAGCAGTTTGATGAGCTCACCTTGCTGCACCTTCGTGAGTTTGACAAGAAGAAGCTTATTTCTGTGGAGACAGACATAGTTGTTGATCACTACAAGGAAGAGAAGTTTGAGGACTCATCCCCAGGTCAGCTCCTTACCTTCTCTAGAGCATGGGGGACCAGCAAAGCTGGTTGATGTGGACTGACATGTAGGGCCTCTTCAGCCTGCCCATGGATTCATACAACTTATGAAAGAAGCTGCTTGGAAACTATTCATGGAAAGCATTAGGTAGGGCCAGGGATATAACTCAGTGGCATAAGTGCCTGCCTGGCAAACACAAGATCATGAGTTCAGTTCCCAGTACTGGAGTCCCAAGGGACTCCAGTAGGAGTCCTTCTACTGCTGCTTTCACAGTGGATCCTAGGTACCACACAAAAAAATCCTAGAAGTCCTTCTACTGCTGCTTTCACAGTGGCTTCTGCAGTTGACCAAGCTTCCTGAGAGAAACCAAATTGACTTTTTTTGGTGGGGGGGTACTGGGAATTGGGGACCTTGCTCTTGCCAGGCAGACACTTATGCCACTGAGCTATATCCCTGGCGAAATCGACTTTTTAAGGCCCGGAAAAAAATTACCTGGGCTGCAGTTAATGGAAAGCAACTTCTTGAAGTTTTCTGTGGATGAAATGCATTACTTGGGGCTTGTCTTTGTTCATGCAGGTGGGAGAGAGTCCTTGGGACATGTCTTCGCAGCAAGGCTGCAGGCCATGGCCCCTGGGCTCACTTATGTCTGCTCTTCTACAGCTGGTGAGCGCCTGTCTGAGAAGGAGTCAGAGGAGCTGATGGCATGGATGCGGAATATACTGGGGTCTCGAGTCGCCAATGTGAAGGTGAGACCTTCATTGGATGGTCTGCCACCTTGGCTCCATGGTGCTAGGTGCCCATCACAGGCCTGCTGCGGCTCTTAAGTTCCTGCCCCAGTGGGCCTTTACCCAGAAGCAGAAGCCTGTGATCTCAGGCCCCTGTTACCATGCTCGTGTGGGGCCACATATACCCTCTCCTGTACATATGGATGGCCATGGGAAGCCCAGAAACCTGCTGAGGCAGGAAGAGTGGGGCTTGTTTTTCATTTCCCATTGTACCAGGAGCTGAGGAAGTAGAGAAGGAGGATCTGGGGCCAACCTACTCTGAACTCTGTAGGAGCTTCAGTGGCTGAAATGGGCCTTCAAAGAAGGGACATGCCACCCTAGTTTGAGGGGAGCTCATACTCTGATTTGGAGTCTTAGTGGGCTTCCAGGTGAGTTTCAGAAAGCTCAGCACCTGCTAGTCTAGCTCAGGGCAAAGAAACATGCACCAACAGAGGGGTATCCTAGTTCAGGGTCATATGCAGTGGCCCCAAGGAAGAGGCTGGTATGCAGGTTGGGCTAGGGTAGGCCGCCCCAGGAGGCCTTGGCTGGAAGGGAAGAAATTACTGGCAAGGTAAGCAGACAGGACTCTATGGTGGTTCCAGCCTCTGTAACACACAGCATCCCTGCTTTACTGATTCCAGGTTGTTAGGCCTCAAGTAACTGTTGTCTCCAATTTAATGAGGACATAATCATGAGGGAGGTGGAGTTTGAATCAGAGCTCGAGTTGACTCCTCCCTGGTGGCTGGGCTGGTGGCAGGATTCTGTACCACCAATGTTGGGGACCCTTAGAAAAGAGTGTAGGCGGGGCTGGGGATTTAGCTCAGTGGCTTAAGCGCCTGCCTGGCAAGCATGAGTTCATGAGTTCGATCCCCAGTACCAAAAAAAAAAAAAA